>VDFB02118523.1:0-25760 GCA_007258455.2 Sequoia sempervirens
CCATCTGTGTCTCTCACTCCTTGTCTCATTACCTACCCCTCTCCCCCATCTATCTCTCTCACTCCTATATCTCCCCTATGTCTCTCACCCCTCTCTCCCTAATATTTAGGTATCTCTCCTCTATATCTCTCAAGGCTCTCAATTTATTTTCCTCCCTCTACACCTCTCTCCCTCCTCCTTACTCATATTTCTCTAAAGTTGTGAACTTATCTCTCCCATTTTCTTCTATTTCTCCCCTCACCTCTCTATCTCTCATCTCTCTCTCTCCTCTTGCTCTGCCTCCTCCTCCTCCTCTGGGTCTCTTGTGCTCCTTTTTGCCTCTGCTGTCCTCATATTCAATCTGGTTTCCTCGCTCCGTTTCCTTCCTCTGCCTCATCGAACTCTCACCTATCCTCCATTTATCTCACTCCTCTTTCCTTTGGTTTCAGGTCTCTCACCTCTATATCCCTCAATGCTCTCTATTTATTTCCCCCCTCTCCACATCTCTCCCTCCTCCTTACCTCTCTTTCCCTCAATTTGTGAAATTTTCTCACTTATTTTATTCTATCTCTCCCCTCACCTCTCTACCTCTCCATCCATCCTTAGTCGTCTAGGTCTCTCACTCATTATCTCATTACCCACCCCTCTCCCCCCACTATCTCTCTCACACTTATCTTTCCCCCTATGTATCTCGCCCCTCTCTCCCTAGGTTGTAGGTCTCTCACCTCTATATCTCTCAAGGCTCTCTAGTTATTTCCCTTCCTCACTACCTATCCCCTCTCTAGGTCTCTCAATCACTCCTTGTCTGCCTCTCCAACCCTCCTTAGCTTTCTAGGTCTCTCACTTCTTGTCTCATTACCTACCCCTCTCCCCCCTCTATCTCCCTCACTCCTATATCCCCCCTTATGTCTCTCACACCTCTCTCCCTAGGATGTAGTTCCCTAACCTATATATCTCTCAAGGATCTCTAGTTATTTCCCTCCCTTTACACCTCTCTCCCTCCTCCTTACCCCTCTTTATCTAAATTTGTGAACTTATCCATCCCATTTTCTTCTATATCTCTGCTCACCTCTCACTCCCTATCACCTCTCTACCTCTCCCCTCTCTAGGTCTCTCACTCACTCCTTTTCTGCCTCTCCATCCCTCCTTATCCATATAGATCACTCACTCATTGTCTCATTTCCCACCCATCTCCCCCCTCTATCTTTCTCACCCCTATCACCCCCTATGTCTCTTGCCCCTCTCTCCCTAGGTTGTAGGTATCTCATATCTATATCCCTAAAGTATCTCTAGTTATTTCCCTCCCTCTCCACATCTCTCCATCCTCCTTACCCCTCTTTCCCTCAAGCTATGAAATTCTCTCTCTCATTTTATTCTATCTCTCCCCTCTCCCCTCACCTCTCTATCTCTCACCTCTCTACCTCTCCATCCATCCTTAGCCATCTAGGTTTCTCACTCATTTTCTAATTACCCACCCCTCTCCCCCATATCAACTTGTTGTATTACTGGTCTTTTATTTCATTTTTGGAATTGTTAATCACATAACATATTATTGTTATAATCTTGTAAACATAATTTCAGATTTATAAACCAATTTATTTAAAGGTTCTATTGTTGCAAGTTTCACCTTGGACTTCCAACAATACCTGTATAGTACCTAACTTTAGTTCATGAATGCACTATTGCATATTATATGTTTTGGTGAGGAGTAAGACATCTAGCATTTTGAAGTGAGCATAAGTATAGCAAAATTTATGATCAAGGGAATTCAAGAGCATATTTATCAGCGATTTATTACAACAATCAAGATCTCAAGCATCATGTCAAGTTCTTAAGCATCATGCATGTTTTTGGAGCTAGCATTGTGATGTAGATTTGAAAGATTCAATTCAAACATTCAAGTCATATTTCAAGCATCAAGATCCACATCCATTGAATTCATTTCATGAAAGATCAACATAAATATTTCAAACTTCCAAAGGTTTATTCAAGGGTTTGTTGAGTTACAACATTAAATTTTTCATTCATCATTTGTTTCACATTTCAATATTTCAATTCAAGGTTTAATTTCCCAATCGGGGTTTGACCAAGGAAAACCCCCATTCACCAAAAACAAAAAAAAAATCTTTCTTGTGTTTGTGTTGTAGATCTTAGGTTGAAGAAATATTGAAGATCTCTTGGAGTGCAAAATTGGATCAAACATAATCTACATACTGACATCAGAGGCTCCTAAAATTTGTTTTGAAACCATGATCAGAGACCCATTCACCCATGGGCGAATGAGTCATAGACAACCTCCTAAAGCCGCCTTTTGGTGATTGGTACATATTATTCTAGTCTTCTTATATCTTCAGAAAGTTTGTTGTTTATGTTATTATTGAGATTTAAATCATTATTTTAAGTTTGAATGAGTGCAATTGAGTAGATTTTATATTTTAGTTTTTCTCCCAAAAGTGTTGTTTAGGTTGAAACCCCTATCCTCAATCATAAGAAAATCAATAGATTCCCTCATTGAATTGACTCACCTAAGGGTTGTAAGTCATTTCTTTGTGTGTTTCTCATTTCCTAATGAAATAAAGGAAGATAGGTCCATCATAGCCTAAATTAAAAATTAATCCAAACCCTATTTTTCTACATTTCAAGGGTATAGGGTATAAGTATATGGTTGATAGTATAGGGTATAGGGTTGAGGGTTGAGGTTTTATGATTGAGGATTTACAACTAAGGGTTTATAGTTGAGGGATAATGTTCAGGGTTGAGTGTCTAAGGTTAAGTGTATAGAGTATAGGGATTATGGTTTAAGATACTAGGTATAGGGTTTAGGGTATGGTTGAGAGTATAAAGAATAGGGTTAAGGTTTGAGAGTGTAGGGTTTAGGGTTTAATTATAGGGTTGAGGGACAATGTTTAGGGTTTAGGGTCAAAGGTTGAGGGTACAGGGTATAGGGATGAGGGTTGAGGGTGTAGGTTTTAGGGTTTAAGGTATATGATTGAGGGTTAAAGGATTAGGGTTTAATCATAGGGTTGAGGGTTGATGCTTTATGGTTGAGGGATAATGCTCAGGGTTGAGTGTATAAGATTAAGTGTGTAGGGTATAGGAATTAGTGTTTAGGATATTTTTATAGGGTTTAGGGTATGGGTTGAGGGTATAAAACTTATGGTTAAGCATTAAGAGTGTAGGGTTTAGTGTATAAGGTTGAGGGTATAGGGTATAGGGAAAAGGGTTGAGGGTGTAGGGTTTAGGGTTCAATTTATAAGGTTGAGGGCCGAGGGATAGTGTTTAGGGATGAGGGTATAAAGTTAAGTATATAGGGTATAGGGATTGAGGGTATAAGGCATAGAGTGAAGGGTTGAGAGTGTATGGTTTAGGGTTTAAGTATAGTGTTGAGGGACATTGTTTAAGGTATAAAGTTGACAGTATAGGGTATAGGGATGAGCCCGGTTGATAGTGTAGGGTTTAGTGTTTAAGGTATACCTAGTTGAGGGTTGAGGGTTGAAGGTTTATAGTTGAGGGATAATTTTTATGGTTGAGTGTCTAAGGTTAAGTGTATAGGGTATAGGGATTAGGGTTTAGGATATTGGGTATAATAGATTTACGGTATGGCTTGAACCCATATAATAAATAGGGTTAAAGGTTGAGAGTGTATGGTATAGGTTTCAATTATAGGTTTGTGGGACAATGTTCAACATTTAGGGTATAAGGTTGAGGGTATAGGGATGAGGGATGAGGGTTGTGGGTGTAGGTTTTAGGGTTTAAGACCTATAGGGTTAAGAATTAAGGGATTAGGGCTTAAGTATAGGGTTTAGGGTTGAGGGTTTATAGTTGAGAGATAATGTTTAGGGTTGAGTGTCTAAGGTTAAGTGTATAGGGTATAGGGATTAGGGTTTAAGATATTGGGTATAGGGTGTAGATTATGGGTTGAGGGTATAAGGCATATAGGTAAGGGTTGAGAGTGTATGGTTTAAGTTTTAAGTATAGGGTTGAGGGACAATGTTCAAGGTTTAGGGTACAAGGTTGAGGGTATAGGGTATAGGGATGAGCATTGATGGTGTAGGGTTTAGGGTTTAAGGTATACCTAGTTGAGGGTTGAGGGACTAGGGTTTAAGTATAGGGTTGAGGGTATAGGATTAAGGGTTGAGTATTTACAGTTGAGGGATAATCTTCAAGGTCAATTATGTATAAGATTAAGTGTGTAGAATATAGGGATTAGGATTTCAAATATTGGGTATATGGTTTCCGATATGGGTTGAGGGTATAAGGCATAGGTTTAAGGTTTGAGAGTGTAGATTGTAGGGTTTAATTCCAGGGTTAAGGGTATAGGGTATAAGGTTGAGTGTATAGGGTATAGGGATGAGGGTCGAGGGTGTAGGGTTTAGGGTTTAAGGTATAGAGTTGAGTGTTGAGGGATGAGGATACATGGTTAAGTGTATAGGGTATAGGGATTGAGGGTGTAAGGCATAGGGTAAAGGGTTGAGAGTTTATGGTTTAGGGTTTACGTATATTATTGAGGGAAAATGTTTAGAGTTTAGTGTATAAGGTTAAGGGTATAGGGTATAGGGAATGGGTTTGAGGGTGTAGGGTTTAGGGTTTAACCTATTTAGGGAAACAAAGAGTTAAGGAATTAGGGCTTAAGTATAGGGTTGAGGGTATAGGGAATAGGGTTGGGGGATAATTTTAGGGTTGAGTTTCTAAAGTTAAGTGTATAGGGTATAGGGATTACGGTTTAGGATATTGGGTATAGGGTTTAAGGTATGGGTTGAGGATATACGACATAGTATTAAGGGTTGAGAGTGTATGTTTTAGGTTTTAAGTATAGGTTTGAGGGACAATAGTCAATATTTAGGGTATAAGGTTGAGGTTATGGGGTATATGGATGAGGTTTGAGGGTGTAGGGTTAATGGTTTAAGGTATAGGGTTGAGGATGGAAGGACTAGGGCTTAAGTATGAGGTGGAGGGTATAGGTTATAGGGTTGAGAGTTGAGGGTTTATGGTTGAGGAATAATTTTTAGGGTTGATTGTATAAGGTTAAATATATAGTGTATAAGGATTGAGAGTATAAGGCATAGGGAGAAGGGTTAAGAGTGTATGGTTTAGAGTTTAAGTATAGTGTTGAGGGATAATGTTCAAGGTGTAGGGTTGAGGGTTGATGGATAATGTTCAAGGTTGATTCAATGTTTCCTCTATGGAAACCCATAATATTGACTATGCATTTATATTAGAAGGAGGCTAATATTGTGATAGAGATTGAGGATAATAAATCAACAACTAAAATTTAAAGTCTAGATACATTAGAAACTAAGACTATAATTTCAATTGATGCACCAACGACATAATTGAGACTAGTAGCAACTAATATCATACCCTAATTTTTTATTAACTTTAAAAAAAGGGTTAGCTCTCATAATTGTATTAAGGGGATATAAATCCTTAAAAAATATTATCCTCCTAACCTAATTTATAACCCTAGAATATTGAAGAAAATAAGAACTACTTTTGAGTTACAAACCTTAAGAAATTCATCAAAGGAAAAATGTGAGTGCACTTTTAAAAAGTTGAATTTTTCTCATATTTTGAGAAACCCAAAGCACACTCATTATTTGTGCAAGTCAAAGTGCACTCATGCTTTAACACAAGAACATTTTGGGAATTCCTATAAATGGTAAAAAAAATAGGACACCCGTGATCTAGGCCCACATGCTTTGTTATTCTCCTACTTCTACACGTTATCTAACAACAAAATACTTCAAATTTGAATTTAAATTTTAATAGTTAAGGGTCCATTTATATGATTAAAGATCTAATTGAGGGCAAGAAATAGGTAAATTGAAGGTCAAGACTAACCCTTACATATAAGATTAAACTAGAATAGACAAGGCTTTGGTTTTATCCTATCTTTGTTGAAATCCATTATTATATTCCAAACTTTCCTTTCCATATCCTTACAATAGGGGTATCATTCCTTCCCCCAAATCCATGTGCACATCCATCAATTGCTTTATAATTATTTTAGAGCCACACTCATTTTAGTGAGGGAAACTTATCTTTCCCATTCATCTCTTATGATATCATTGCATATATCCTTTTCATATTTGGGGGAAAGCATGCATTCCCTCTTCATCATTATCTTGACATCACATTCCTAGACTTGCATCACCACTAGGGACCTATTACCCGATATATACAAATGGAACATGCTCCTATATTGTAGCCTTATGTACCTACATAGGTTTTTTTCACCACACCATACCACTTACACTTTCCCATGCTAGGGTAAACCTTCTACCTTGAACACTTAATTATGACACTTAGATTTCATGTGTTATTATTTAAACTTACACATGCACAATATAGGATTGTGCTTGTTCCATTCACACATGCCCATGCATAAATTCCCTTGGTTTCCCTTTGTTTATCCTTCACATTCAACTCTTGTGATATCATTGCATATATCCTTTTCACATTTTTGGGAAAGCATGCATTCCCTATTCATACCCTTTGCTGCCCTTTGTTTGTCATGTTTCAAGATAGATCCTATCACTTACTATCAAACCTATAACTCCTTGCATTTGGTTGCTTTTTGTTTGTTAAATGCCTCTTTGGACTGTCATATATTGGACTACACTATTGAGTTCAATGAAATTTTCATGGTACTTGCAGAGGTGTTTATACATGTGCTACCATTTGTCATATTTCAACATAGAGCTTATCACTACCATCTTATAGAAATTATACAACCTAATTATATGATTGTTTTCATATTTTTGTATGAGATTGTACATCCTAATTTGATGAACAATTTCAAATTTGAGTAAGAGATTGTTTTATTCTATAGTACCATGATGGAACTAATATTTATCTCTTTTACATGCTATAGATATAATTACTTGTCATGCTGAGGAAATGATCAATGACTCTAATACTAGACGAGTTGGAAGCTAAGAATGCAAAGGAAAGAGAAGAACTTTGTGAAAGTATGAAATTGAACACCATAGAATAATACATGCCAATTCAAGAGGAACATGAACCATCCATTGTATATAAGAGAGATATGGAATTGGAGACACAAAGGCAATTAATGAAAAACTTTTGTGCAATGAGAAATTTGAATCTCATAGTTGGAGATACATCATCTACCACAAGTCAAGATTTAGGCACACCATCTACCACATCTCAACTTGAATGTATAGCATCATTCACATGTGAAGATGGAGGCACACCATTTTTCCAATCTCAACTTCAAGGCACATCATCTATTTAATCTCTGATTTAAGGTATGCCATCTATCCCATATCATTTAAATATTGATGAAATTCCTAATGTTGAGGAAAATTTACCTTTGATAAAACCTCCTATAGTTTTGTGTAGAAATCCCAAGTCTTTTAATGATATTTATTAGAATATTTTGCAGCTAATGGTTGATAAGATTCCCAAACATACTCCTAGAAGGTATGTTAATAAGATTTGGAGATTGTGTTTTGACAAATAAATGAAATAAAAATATGTAAAATATTTGTTGAAATAATGAGTAATCTAAAATATAGGTCCATTATGAAGATTCTTGGGCTAAGAACATCATAAGCTTCAAGTTACAAATCTATTCTTAAGAATATAATGAGTGCATATGAGAGTGTGGGTACCACCTCACACACCAAAGATAGTAATGTCACATGACGTATCATTACATCAACAATAGTAAGTAATCAAACCAAAAAATATCATCTCACTAGAAAGACAATTCAAGCATTGAAAATAAATAGAAAAAAAGTTACTGAGAGCCATTGGAAGGAACCAAAGAGTTTAGGACACAAATAAAAATGAATTATGGGAATTCTCCAATAGACTACCACAACAAGATAAACTAATTGTAAAAGTCTTGAGATCCCTAATTGAATAATTTTGGAAGAATAACACAAGGGTATCTCCTAATCAAAGAGATGTGGTAAGTGTTGAACATCCAAAATGTTGAGAGGGGGGTGAATCAGTATTCCATAAAACCATAGTAAAATCCATTTAGCCATTATTCTAATTCTGATTGAATCAACAAGAGAGATCATAGAAACAAGTTAATGCAACCATACACAAGAACATCAAGATTTTTATGTGGAAAACCCAAAAAGGGAAAAACCATGGTGGGGGTTAACTTATAATTTATTATATCTGGATACAAAATATTATGGGGCTCACTACTAGGACTCACTGTCCTTAAAAAGGCTCATAGCCTGAGTATAAAAGATGGCTCACTGCAAAAAAATTGAACTATTAGAATACACCTTCAATGTGTAGTGTTCAGTTCCACTGAAGCTTAGAATATGAAGTACTACCTCACGCATCAGTCACTCAAAAAAACTATAGTGATCACAACTGATAAAGCATTTAGGCTCTCATACTTTTCTTATCCTTCACACACACACTTCTCACTTATCCTTCTTTCTCTTTCTCATACCTCTTTCATAAATTCATTCCTCAAAAAATATTATATATATAAGCATATCATGATCATCAATTAGGTCAGCACCATATATTATTTAAGAATTATACCAAGTCAGCTAGCATCCATAAAGCATAACTAGTCTTCATAATATATTGTATACGCTGAGTCGGTCAAGACTAAAACACAATTCTCCAAACCAACAAATAATTCTCAAAGGAAACACCTTCTGGATCTGAGAGCACATTAATTTCCCATCATACCACCAACAAAAAATACTATCAATCAAAACCACAACATAAGAATATTCACCTTAGTAGAATGCAGAGTCTCTCACATAATATGCCACACACGGAACAATAGTAAAATATAGAGTTAGACTCTATCAAAGATAACTATCTGATCACAACAAAAGATGTATTAATATCCAAGATATAGCTATCTGAATGAGCCAAGAAAACATGGTTAAGAGAGTAGAGTCATATTATATCTTGCAATGAATTCCAGACTCAAATACCAACACACCGATCCATCAAAAAAGGGTATTACCAACAAAGAACAACTTCTGATAAACCAAGCAATCTTCCCATATAGTTATCACCATGTTGATATCAATGAAAACATAGGAACAACTAGCACAAACCATCCATACTTCATGTTCATGTTGCAAGGCTTCCAACAATCTCCCCCTTTGGCATTGATGGCAACATGTATGACAAAAATATTTTCTAGCAACTGAAACTGAATACTCTGAATACTCCCCCTATAGAAACTGTAATTCACAAAAAAAATCCTCTGATTCTCTATCTATCCATCTCTTCATCTCTCCCCCTTTGAAATCAATGAAAAAGGAAGGGGCATTGGTATATATGTACATTAAAAAATGTAGCAAAAAAAAATGATATGAACATCTAGAATTGAATTAACCTGAAGAAGAACCTTTGAGACTCTTCGGGATAGCATTCCACGATGCTTTACCTTCTTCCCATGAACCTTTTGCACTTACAAGGGTCTTGTAAAATAGCTCAATCTTAATTAAAGACTCTACACCATCTACTAAAGTATTGGGACTAAGATTGATCTCTGATAACTCACCAATACAACAAAGAGCACTAGAAATAGTAGTATGTCTAAGTTTAATCAAGTCTTTGAGTGCCACAAATTTTTTAATAACATTTGTCCTTTGATCTTGTAGAGAAAAGAATTTTTCATAAAGTTGAACAATGTAGGACCACCTCTAATTATCTTTATCTTTTTCCAACCTATATGTATCTTCCTAAGTGCTTAACTAAGACTTACTCAACATTATCTCATTGCTTATATCTAGTGTATAGCTAGACTAATCTAGGGAAAAGGAAAGTAATTTTTGTGCCTCTTCTTCATAGCATTATACACACTCCAATTCCTTCATCACTCGACTATGTGCAATCACACATTTCTCTTTGATATCTTCCAAATTTCCCTTAATAGACCTGATTCTAGCAAACACTTCAAGTCCATAGATGTAAACCTTTAAAGAATCAATCATGCCACAAGGATTTTCCATAATAGAAATAAATGAATCAAAATTAGGACCAGGACTAACCTTTTGCAGTTCTTCCAAATCTCTTTGAATATTTATTCCTTCATGCTCATGTTCAAGCTAACTTCTTGCTTAACAACACTCTTTCTCTTGTTCCCTATTTTGGTCATACTACTGAAGGTGCCTTCTACACCAAGATTCTTAGGGCTTTCCAAAATAATTTTAGCATAGTTATCAACTTCAGCCTCAGACACTTCATAGTTCAGTTCAGATATCCAAACTAACCTTGATTCAACTACTTCCATGGATGTGACAAAAAACTATAGACACAAGAAAATTTATGCTTTCAGATAGCTTTCAACAACACTTACTAGAATCCTAAACCTTTTGTTCATCCTCATCTGAAATGTTCCAAAGAATGCAAAAAGGGCAGAATCTTGTGCATCCAAACTACCAAGATTTATCATGAAGTTCTTGATTTGATAGGAAATAGGCTCTGAATTTGACTATTCTATCCTTCCTATTACTGGCAACTCTTTCAAAAAGTAAAAGAGTAAACAGACAACCAAATTTCCATATCGAAATGTATTCTTCTTATTCTTCTTGATTTCCCTTAAATTATTCAAAAAATTTATATAAATTAATTCACACAAGTCATATTCCATACCTCTTTTAACCATATCAACAGTAGAAATTTTAAGGTCATTATTAGGGATACAAACTTTGTGACCAATGACCATAGCAGCATACCGTATTACTGGATCAACAATCGATCTTAAATCAATCTCTTTTCCTCCAAGATTCGCACTGGTAACCTCAAATATCTCGTTCTCATCCATAGATTTCCATTTGGGAACTGGTCAAAAGGAACACAAGGGTGGTTTCATGGAGATCATGGGTAGCTAATTTGTGGCCACATTCAAAAAAAATTGAAAAGTCATAATGTAAGCGCATTATAATGCGCTCATGTTATGGCTTGGTATGTCAAGCCTAAGGCTCAACACAATGATCCTATAATGCAAGCACATTATAACTATAATGCGCTCGAGTTATGACTTCATGTCCTGAGCCTGAGGCTCGGTACAACTATCCCATAACATGAGCATGTTATAACACACTCATGTTATGACATGTTAAAAGGAAAAAAAAAGTGAAAGTCATTCATTCTACATTTTGATTGTTTTTTTGTTGTGCCCACGGCCAAAACCCCCATTTTTAATGCTCGCATTCTAGGAGGAGGCATTGTGCAAAAATATCCACCAAGGCTTGCTATTTCTTCGCAAGGATGGCACCACGATGATGAGGAGGTGTGAGAGGTAAGGATTGTTTTTTTTTTTTTTTGAATTTGTTAGTTTTAGGTTGTATTTGATACATATTTTTTTGAATTTGTAGGAGATATAAATCAACCCACAAACCCTCAGAATCTTCAACAAGAAGATCAGCCAAACCCTCAATACCAAAATCTTCAAGAAAAAAATCAACCACAACAACCTCCTCCACCAATCACTCAACACCCTCCTAGCACTCAACAAAATTTGATGAGTGAAATTAAGAACAAGAATAAACAAATCGATGATTTAATTAGTATGTTGAGTGATCCAAATGGTTCAACCATTAAAAGAATGACCCTAGCAAGTTCACTGAAAGTATGTAAAAATTCTAGATTCAAGTAGCAAACAAATAACTGGATGGAAAGATAGGAGACAAGTGACTAGGGCTTATTATGTGGATAAACTATCATATAAAGATGTGAAGGATTTAAAAATTACAAAAGGTGATTTGTGCTCATTATTCATTGACCCACACACAAATCAAAATATTACCCTCAATGCAAAGAGGTTTCCTATTCATTGGTGCCACCACCAACATATTGGGAACTATTTTTATGATAGGTGGTACAAGGTCTTTGATTACCCACCGTGCAATGATTGTGAAGTCATACAGTATTTCCTCAGGAAACTATACAGTGAGTTCATATTGAACAAAATCACAAATTATTTTGAAATGAGGAACTTCCAGGGGAGAGGTGGGGGGTCGGCTTAGGATAGACCCGGTCCATAGTCGGATCCTACGTGGAAAGGGAGACAAGCTCTTGCTAGGAAACCTTGTGAGCACGTTGTTATGCCTTCCATCATGAAGGAGACTATTAGCATAGAGACATTGCAGGCGATCAACACTTTGACCCAAAGTGTCATCCATCATACTAGCCCTATTCTACAACACCATCCAGGGGAGTCTTCGAGTGGTGGCCTTTGAACCCATGTGTGTCAATATTGTAGGGCGACTTGTTCATCTAAACCCACTGAAACTCAGGAGGCTACTGCGTAAGATCCATCTGCAACCATGGAGATGGAGAGGGTAGATGACATTTTGTATGAGGCATATGGCATTGATAGTCAGGTAAAAGTTAACATGTTTATTGAATTTAATTTATTAAATTTGAATTTTGAAATGCAAGATTAACTAATTTAGTTTTATGATTTTAATAAAATTGTAGGGTCACAGTGTTTAGACTGGATACATCAGCCCTCCACCTACTTATTTATGCAATACACCTATCGGTGGGGTATGTAACTAGTAAGCAATTATAAATTTATTACATGTTAATAGCATTGTTTAATAAATGGTATTTTAATATGTGATTTTGGATGTTGAATAGGCTAATATTGGAGGTTTCTACGGAACACCTCCGAGTGCCAATGGATTTACTCAAACCTACTTGTAGGTAATATAATAAAGATTTTAACTAATGAATTGTACTTAATAGATTTGTGTAGTTTATATTCATATCGTTGATTACGTTGCATTGCAAATCATTCAAACTCAAAGCATTACTTCACATTCCATAACTAATAACTAGATGTTGATAGATGACAAGATTTCAACTACAATATAGTTGTTTAGAAAGTCAACAAAAGCAGTGATGCAATTACTTCACCATGAGACCACATTTCTTGGAGGCATTTCTTCAAACAACTCACCACCTTTTCTATGATACCACATTTTCCATACATGTGTACCAAAGCATTTTATCAAACAACTCACTTCCTTGCAGCTATGGCTAAAATCCTAAAATAGGTGCTTTCCAACAAACTATGGATGCTTGGAAAAATATCTATCAAAGCATAATAGTAAGCAATAATACCATAGAGAAGGCAATGAACTTTTTGAAAAAAAATCTAAAAGAAATGTAGTCTTATGGTGATGGAATGCCATGACATGCATTTTTTTGTATTGGAATTCCATCACCACAAGACCCCATTTCTTTGAGGAATTTTTTCAAGTTCACTGCCTTCTCTATGCCACCACAATTATTGTACATGTCCATGAAAGAATTAGACCAAATGCTTCACCGATTTGCTGCTATGGGTAAAATCCTAAAAACATGTCCTTTCGAACAAAGGGAAAATAGTAAGCATGAGAATCACAAATATATAGTTTAATAAGTACTCCAAATTTTGTTTATTATCTCATACATTATAAATCATGACATGGATTGGTATTGTAGTTTTTGTGATTGAATAATTTGTTATTTTATTTTTATTTGTTGCAAGCCAAAACACCTCCAAATGTGATGAGGGAAATGGAGATCGGTGTTTCATCCGCTATACAATCCTTGATGGCTCTGACAAGGGAGGTATGAGAAAAATTAGTAAATTTCAATTTACATTCTTTGTTATAGATGTTAGTTAGTGAAAAATCAAACCATTATTGATTCGTAGTTTAATTTATATTTGGATGGTTTATACAGGGCTTGAGCATGCCTGAGAATGGGCGTGTGAATATTTCCCTCATGGAGAGAGATCATGAGATCCAATAGTAAGTGATTATTTTGTTAAATATATATTTTTTTATAATGTAATTTCTATATATTAATTTATTTACTTCTTATTGTAACATTTAAAACTTCGCCATGAACTAAACACTAGGAGGAGGAGGAGGATCACTCCTCGAGTGCAGCACAAACAAGTGACAGACCTATCGCCATCCGATTGACAAGAAAAGGGAAAGAATTTATTTCCAGAGCATGGAGAGCAATGACTTTTGATTCTAGAGCCCTTTGTTGTATGCCTATATGGTAGTTTTGTACATATTTTGTATTGGATATATTTGACATTGTATGCCTATATGACATTCTCATAAGCCTATATGGCTATTTTGTACCTATATTTCATACTTATATTGACATATATTGATGTATGCCTAGATGGATCTTTTGTTAATAATTTTTTTTTTTTATCGATGGTGTCCATATTTGCGTTCTAAATTGATGGTTCAATAGATATGAGTTACATGTATTCAAGTGTATACTTTACAACTTATGTGTGTTCCAATGTATACTTTGCAACTTACGTGTTTTCATGTGTATACCTTGTCATGTGTATACTTCAAGGCTTACATATTTTTGAGTACTTGTGCTTCCCTTATTCACATGTACATTCTTGACTTATTCATGTGTATACTTATTAATTGGTTAGCCCTAGCATTGATCATTGTTTTCCTTCACGGTTTATCTTCAATATTAATTGATTGATGCTAAAAAACTTTATCTAAAAGAAAAAAACATGTTTTCAATTTGCATTCCATGAAATTATTCATAAAAATATTCTAATATATTTAATCCTTTGATTGGAACAACTCAATTAATCAAAGGATACATAATCTTCACAACACATGCAAAACATAATTTTCAGAGTAGATGAAGTAGTTAACTTCTTGACACATTATCATACAAACATTTATCTTCAATAGTCTTTAAACATTTTCACAACATAATCATGATAGTGAAAAATGAATTGTTATGTTCTTGATGCATCACCATATAAACACATCGAAAGATTTATATGTCAACTTTTTACAATATTATTTATTGTATATAAAATGGACTTGGTAGAAAGCAATTTATAATTTATAATACAAATAAGAAATGGACTCAATGTTGTCTGAGACCTTTGAATAGGTCTATTTAACAAAGCAACACGCTCTTAATCACTCCTCCAATTGGAAAACACCATTCGACAACATTTACCAAATTATGCTGCCCCTTGACTTTAGCCACTTTTACTCCCTCAAACCTCTCTTTTTCATTCAAAACTCTTCTATTCTCAATTAGGGAATCATGCCATAACATAATTTTGATCTACCTTGTCCTTGCAGACCATTTGAACACATCAAACTCCATAACTTCACCCTATTTCCAGCCTATTCTAACTTATTTTCAAGCAATTTCTTCTTTTCAACTTGTCTAGCCTTGCTTTTAAGGCCTAAATAATGAATTTTGAACAAGGGCAGCATTAGTAATATCTTCCAATGCCTTTACCAATGCTATTTTCTTATCCGTACTTACATAATTGACTCAAATGACCCCACACTAACTCAAAACTAAAAGCAAGATTACAAAATGGCCTATCATGGCCTTATTTGACATTATAGTAACTAAAACCACTAAACTAGACCTTCTTCATAAAATGGAGAAACAAGGTGCTTTGTACCAATGATCATACGCTTCTTGTGTGGAATACTCAGACTTCTCAACTGTCGTGTGTATGTTTCTCTTTTCCATTATTTTGCATGCCATCATAAGGGATCAAGTTGGTTAAACGTAGCTCGGATCAATTTCGTGTGTTTGGGTGTGAAAGAGGACCATTCCTACCATAAACCTACCTATTGGGACATGTTTTAGTAGTTAGTTTGGTCACAGGAATTTCAAAATGAAAGTTGCACCACTTTGCAACTTTACGCTGCTTCAATTTGACACCACAAGAAAATGACTCTAAGATAAGAAAAAATGAGTGAGGTTATTGTAGAGGGAACCAACACGATCCCATAGGCTTAGACAATGAGTTCATAAGTGTCACATTTTCTTATTAATAGTCTGTAAAAGTTTGCTCCCCTTTTGCACTTTGGAACCTTAAGGGATCGGTCTAGCTGAACATAGCTCGAAGCAATTTTGCGTGTTTGGGTGTGAAAGAAGACCATTCCTAGCATAAATATACCTATTCAGACGCATTGGAACAGTCTGTTTGGTCACATGAGTTACAGAACGAAAGTTGCACCACTTTGCAACTTTGCACTGCGTGCATTTGATAATTTTTCCATCAAGAGAATATCTACTACCACAGGAAAATCACTTCTAGATAGCCAAAACTAAGAGATTTTTTTGTAGAGGAGATCAATGCAATCCTATATAATTAGACGAGAAGTTTCTAAGTATCATGGTATTCGAGTAACAACATGTTGAAGTTTGCTTCCTTTTTGCACTTTGGACCCTTAAGGGATTGCTCTGGTTGAACGTAGATCAAAGCGATTCCGCATGTTTGGGTGTGAAAGAGGAACATTCCTAGTGTAAACATACCTATTCGGACGCGTTGGAACAGTTTGTTTGGTCACACGAGACGAAAGTTGCACCACTTTGCAACTTTGCACTGCTTGCATTTGACACTTTTTCCATCAAATGAAAATCTACTGCCACGGGAAAAGCACTCCAAGATAGCAAAAATTGAGAGAGGTTTTTGTATAGGGGTCCAACATTATCTTGTAGGATTAGACAATAATTTTCTAAGCATCACAGTATCCGAGTAACAACATGTTGAAGGTTGCAGCCATTTCACACTTTGGACTCTTAAGGAATCGATCTGGTTGAACGTAGCTCAGAGCGATTCCACATGTTTGGGTGCGAAAGCGGGCCATGCCTAGTGTAAAAATACCTATTCAAATGCATTGGAATAGTCCATTTGGTCACACTAGTTGCAAAATGAAAGTTGCACCACTTTGCCACTTTGCACTGCTTGTATTTGACACTTTTTCCATTAAGTGAAAATCCGCCGCCACACGAAAACCACTCCGAGATAGCCAAAACCAAGAGAGGTTTTTGTAGAGGTGCCCAATATGATCTTGTAGGATTAAACAAGATTTTTTTAATCATCACGGTATTCAAGTAACCACATGGTGAAGTTTGCAGCCATTTTGCACTTTGGACTTTTAAGGGATCAATCCAGTTGAATGTAGCTTGGAGTGATTATGTGTATTTGGGTATAAAAGATGACCATTCATAGCGTAAAGATACCTATACAGATGCATTGGAATAGTCCATTTGGTCACACGAGTTGCAAAACGAAAGTTGCACCACTTTGCAACTTTGCACTACTTACATTTGACACTTTTTCCATCAAGTGAAAATCTGCTGCCATGGGAAAACCACTTCGAGATAGCCAAAGATGAGAGAGTTTTTTGTAGAGGGGCCCAATGGAATCCTATAGGATTAGATGATAATTTTATAACTATCACGGTATCTAAGTAACAACATGTTGAAGTTTGCATCCATTTTGCACTTTGGACTCTTAAGGAATCGATCTAGTTGAACGTAGCTCGGAGCAATTCCGTGTGTTTGGGTGTGAAAGAGGACCATGCCTAGCATAAAAATACCTATTCAAATGCTTTGGAATAGTTTGTTTGGTCACACGAGTTGCAGAATGAAAGTTTCACCACTTTGCAACTTTGCACTACTTGTATTTGACACTTTTTCCATCAAGTGAAAATCTGCCACCACGGGAAAACCACTCCAAGATAACCAAAATAGAGAGAGGTTTTTGTAGAGGGGCCCAATGTGATCCTGTTGGGTCAAACGATAAGTTTCTAAGTGTCACGATATCTGAGTAACAACATGGTGAAGTTTATAACCATTTCGCACTTTGGACTCTTAAGGGATCGATCTAGTTGAACGTAGCTCAGAGTGATTCTACATGTTGGGTGTGAAAGAGGACCATGCCTAGCATAAAAATACCCATTTGGATGTGTTGGAATAGTTCATTTGGTCACACGAGTTGCAGAATGAAAGTTTCACCACTTTGCACTACTTGCATTTGACACTTTCCATCAAGTGAAAATCCGCTGCCATGGGAAAACCACTCTAAGATAGCCAAAACCGAGAGAATCTTTTGTAGAAGTTCCCAATTCAATCTTATAGGATCAGACGATAAGTTTCTAAGCATCACAATTTTCAAGTAACAACATTCTGAAGTTTGCAGCCATTTCACACTTTGGACTCTTAAGAGATCAAACAGTTAAAGAGTTCAAAAGGCAGTTAGATCTATTTGGAAAGTTTAGTTTGAAGTAGAAACATTATAAATATATTGTAAAGACTTTATGAGAGGGGAATCTTGAATATTTTAAGCAATAAAAGTTTATTAGCATTGCTTTTTATCAAATTTTCTATATTTTTCCATTCTTGGAAAACTTGTACGATCTCGTACAAAGGTGTTTTGAATTGAAAACTATCGAAATCTCTTATAACATGTGTTAACTTGCATTTGCAGAAGTTTTGAGAGTCTTATTTTAAATTTGTGGAGTTTTATCTTATATTTTCTTAATCAACCCTATTAAACCTGTTTTTAGGGTGTTCAAAGTCACATAAATGTAAATTTTTCCCATTCCGCCCCCTGTGACTATTGTGATTGGTGGAATGGGATTGTTTTAGTTGGGAATAGATGGTTTCAATATTGTTTGTGAAGGGGGGCTTGGATATTGCATTGGGTGTGATGCTTTAATGTGAAAATATGAGTTTTCCTCATGAAAAGTGGAGGTTTTGGTGGGCCAAAGTGAGTTTTATGAGAAGGCAACATTATTTCATGTTTGATTAAGCTTGTGAAGACCAATTCAAACTTTTTTGAAGAGGTTTTCTATTTTGGGTAGATTGGGAAGTGACTTTTTCAATAAACCTCTAGGGTTTTGGCTAAAAAGTAGGGTTTTATGGATTACCCTTTGTATAGTGGTATGTCAGAGGTTTGATTGTTATTTTGGAAGTTTTGACACATTTAAATTGCTTCCCCAAGGTTTTTTAGGGTTTGGATAAGTTTCAAGTATAGTTAATTTGGAAAAAGAGGCTAATTAGAAGCCTAAAATGATGAAAAGGTGAAATTTGAGTGCTCTGGTCTAGAGTGATCATAGGTGGATTATGAGTATGTAAAATTTTGTTCAAATGGGTCCTTGAAGAGGTTCATGTCATGGATTGATGAGGTTTCATTGAGATAAGTTAACCGATTTAGTTGATTCCCAGTGCTACAAGAGAAAAGAGTGATTTTGAAGAAATGATGAAATTGTGAGGAGTTTATGGCCTGATAGTTGTGTTTGCAGATTGGAATTTTGAATTTTTGTGTTGCAGGCCTCCCCCTATTGCATCAATCCATAAACCAACATATTGACTATATCACATGACCTTTTACATACATTTTACATTTCAAAATTCAATTTTTACATTTGAAAACTAATCAAAAATCAAAGTATAAGGTGCTCTACAATCTACACAAGCTTGAAACAAAAAAGGAAAAGTGTTGCAAATATAGAAAACATCATCCTTTATTTACTAATTTTGTAATTGTGGAACTAATGCAAGTTTTTCATTTTTACACCAAAATGGCATCTTTTGTGCAATATCACTTCTCTAATCACCTAATGACCTCTTTGAGACTTTGAATACATTGCATATGACCTTCACATGACCTTTTTCACATTGTTTACATTTCAAAATTCAAATTTTGCACATTTTCCTTTTGAAGGCATTTACAGACCATGGTGCTACTACACCAAACATGAACTCCAAAATTATAATATTTGAATAAATCTCATTACAATGCCTTATGAACTTCACTCTCACAGATCTTTTACAATGTCACTCATACATTCGAGATTCTCTTTAAATGTATACATCATAGATGCTCATTATGAGGTTAACTTCAATTGAGTAACTTGAGATTCCCTCGCTAAGCTTCACACAATATTTTATAATGGCTTCAAATCATAATTGAGATTTCTCAATATCATCAAAATAAGGATGTTGCATTGCTTTTTTGGATGAGATTCTCTTTGATGGCTCATAAATCAACATTTTCTGCAATGAGAAACCAATAAAGTTTTAGTAGTTCACTTACAAATATGCAAAGTAAAAGAGAAAAAGAAAGAGCATCCAAAATGGAAATGAAATGAAAATAGATGGAAGGCACTTACAAATAGGCATGCCAGCCTCTGAACTTAGTCACTCTTGGTCATACATCTTCACTGCAAGTTCCAAGATACCTATTGCACACAACACCTCTCTCATGATTAGAGTAAGTTGAAATTTGAGATGCTCTTATAATGTCTACATCATAGCTGCTCATGATAAGGTTAACTTCAAATGAATAACTTGGAATTACCTCACCAAGCTTTGCACACACTTTTGTAATGGCTTAAAATCATGATTGAGATTTGTAAAGATCATCAAAATAAGGATGTTGCATTGCTTTTTTGGCTGACATTCTCTTGGATGTCTCATAAATTTGAATTTTTTGCAAGGGGACACCAATCAATTTGTAGTAGGCTACTTACATGTAGGAAAAGTAAAAGAAGATGATATCATTTCCATCAAACAACTTAATGTGCATAAAAGTATAAATTAATAAGAACTGATGTGCATACTTACAAATTAATCCAACGAACCATCCAGGTCTACTCGGCTCTTTATTGTGTCCAGTACTGCTTTGTGGTCAGACTCAGACCTTCCACAAGACCTTGTTCAAAGGTCTACCCCCATATTTGGTCAAATGAACATTGGATGCCATGACAAGGTTTGAGTAATGAAGAATCTTACGATGTGTGTCAAAGTCCTGAAATAGCCAATGTTTAACACTCTTATGTGGGTACCTTCTAAGCCACATTCCAATAACAACAACTGAGCTCTTATAATGTCTACATCATAGTTGCTCATGATAAGGTTAACTTCAAATGAATAACTTGGAATTCCCTCACCAAGCTTTGCACAAAATTTTGTAATGGCTTAAAATTATGATTGAGATTTGTCAAGATCATCAAAATAAGGATGTTGCATTTATTTTTCAGCTGACATTCTCTTGGATGTCTCATAAATCTACATTTTTTTCAAGGGGATACCAATCAATTTGTAGTAGGTTACTTACAAGTAGGAAAAGTAAAAGAAGATGATAGCATTTTCATCAAACAAATTAATGTGCATACAAGTGTAAATTAATAAGAATCGATGTGCATACTTACAAATTAATCCAACGAACCATTCAGGTCTCTCTGCTCTTTATTATGTCTAGTATTGCTTCGTGGTCAGACTCACGGACCTTCCACAAGACCTTGTTCAAAGGTCTACCCCCATATTTGGTCAAATGAACATTGGATTCCATGAAAAGGTTTGAGTAATGAAGAATCTTACGGTGCATGTCAAAGTCCTGAAACAACTAATGTTTAACACTCTTATGTGGGTACCTTCTAAGCCACGTTCCAATAACAACAACTGATCCTGTAGGGTATTTGATGTTTATCCATCTATAACTGAGGCCTCCAATTTCTTTTTGGCCTCAACATGATGACACAAGTAATAGTCTATTCCCTCTTCATTGTTTTCATCTGCAATAACTACATAAACTTTCCCTACATTGATATGTGTAGCAAATCTCTCGAAATTAGTCAACATTACAAATACACTACAAAGTAATATAACAATATGGAATTTCAAAAACTAAGCAAGTAGATATATTACCTGGTTGAACTAAATTTGATACGTGGTCAAATTAGATCAATGATTCTATCTGTGTTAGTTCCAATGTCGTTAGAGGGCGATATGTGTGAAGCTGGCTAAGATCACGTGTCAACCATTTGTCAACCCACTCCCCTAACTCATAATCATTTCGGGCTTGCATTGTACATGAAGAAAAAAAGCATGCCATATTACATGTATGAATACTCCATGAACTTGCACTTGATCTAAGGAGAGAGTGTAGCTCACTCGATCCCGTTAGTGTACAACAATCCTCATATGGTGCAATGTTAGTATCATCCATCAACCAAAAATGCCTATGAACTTAAGATGTACCTTCATTACCTGGACCCATCGAAGCATTACACCACTTGACAATTGATCTTGTATTTTTCAACTTTGTACTATCTTTATACTTCAACTCTTCTCATGCTAATGCTCTTTTCAGGCATGCTCCTGCACCCTCATGCTCCCCCTTTCCATGCCTGGCCTCACAAAAGTTCCACATATGTTGTACACCTATAATGAAATGCATCCTGCTCAACTAGTAGAACATGCGTGAGTTCTTCAACTATGTTGCACAGTTATCTGACCATATTGTATGCTGACCATATGCTATGCCTCTCTGAGCCAAATCACTATAGAAAATCTGGAAGAAACCTTACACAAACTTTGGAAAATGTGTGTGATCATTACTAATATAAAAGTGATACTCCCTCAATACCTTCCTTTGGTCTTCTATACTATCAAATGCATGAACGAATGCTATTTGCACAAATATCAAAACCTATGTGGAGTTGTAATACTATCACTACACCTCATGCTGTGGCTGTAAAGTGTAGTTCTCTACAAAGTCAAGCACTGATATTATGCTGCCAACTGGAAAGGTGTCCTTGCATAGCTTGAATTGCATGTCCAACCATCGGGTTCTATGGGTATTCCTTTTATACTCATACACTATATTGTCATGAAACATCGACATAAACTGATACACTAGAATCTTCTGAATAACCAAATCACACATTTTTGCTTGAGACCCATCTTTTGTAGCATATGCCACCATTTTATACTTCTTGAACTCTACTAGTTTCTATCCCACCTCATCTGTGCTTTCCATATGTTGACATACTAGCATACGCTGCAAGCCACTGCAACGATTGCATGAACCATCCAAGCATGCTATCCTATAGAATATTTTTCCATCCTCTATTTCACATAAATTTTTTGATAAGAACTCTCTTGAAGATTTTGGTGGGGCTTCTATGCCACAATCTTGCAAAACATTGTTAGTATGCAAATCACAACATATAGAACAATAAACATCATAATGGTTAGAGAATTCGATATGTAGTCTACAACAACAAGTATTGCATGTGTGATTTATCTTGACATAAAAAGGTTTAAGCATTTCAAAATCTTTGAAAATTACTAATTTGAGGATAATCCATTTGAAATTTATGAAAAAATTGGGTTTGAGTCATATCCAAAACATGCTTTGGATGTGGCTCATGGTTCCAACCACCAATTCTCCTTCTTACAACATCCCCTTGATTTGGAGATGGCCATGTGTTATTCTTCCAATACTCTTTAATTAGTTTTCTCAATGCCTCAACAACCTTTTTATCTTTTTGTGGAAATCTCCCCAAGGATTCCCATAATTCATTTGAATCGGTGCCCTCAATTCTTTGCCACCTTTGAACAACTTTTGATAAAGTTTTTCTACTAATTCTCATTTGTTCACTCGTCTTTCTAATGAGACGAGCTCTCTTTGTTTAACTGCTTAACAAAGTCAATGTAGTGACACATCATGTGACATTACTATCCTTTGAGCATGAGGTCTTACCCACACTCTCATATGCATCCATTAGATTCTTCACAATAGTGTTTTCACTTGATGTATTCAATGTTCTCAACCCAAGAGTCTTCATGATGTCTCTATACTTTATATCCTGCATCATTTCGACAAATAGTTGGCATCTTGCAGTCTCATTTAGCCTTTCAAAGTAGAATTTCCAAATTTTATCAGCATATATTCTACAAGTGTGTGCTGGAATCTTACCTTCCATGTGTTGCAAAATATCCTCATCAATATTAATCAAATACTTTGGATTTCTACAAAAAATTCTAGGTGGTGTTCTCCTAGGTACATACATCTCAACATTAAAAATTTCATCAATATTTAATTGAGGTGGGCTAGATTGCATACCTTTGATCAATGGTGGAGTAGAAGACATACCTTGATGTTTTTATGGGGGTGATGGAATACCTTCTTTGTCAAATCCGAGTGATGATGTACTTTCAACTTGAGATGCACTAGATGGTTTCCAACCATATTCACTTGTGATAGATGGTGTCCCTCCATATTCACTTGTGGTAGCTGGTGTCCCTCCATATTTACTTGTGCTTAATGGTGTCCCTTCGTATTCACTTTCTGTAGAGGGTGTGTCTCCAACTATGATATTTGAATCTATCTTAGCATATTGCTTTTGCATTTGTGCCCTTTGTGCTGCCAAATCTTGTTCTCTTTTTGACAATTGATGTTCCTCTTCAGTTGGATTATTTTTGTCAATAGTACCCAATTTCTTCTTTTCACAATATGCCACCACCCATTTTCTCTCCTTTTCTTTGAGGTTTCATACTCTTCGTTTGTTAGTTTATTCCTTCTTCATTTCTTTAGCATGGCAGATAATTTTACCTGTAGCATGATAATGAGATGAATATTATTTCCTAAAGTATTTTTCCATTCAAATAAATGAAATATATATCATTCAAGGCTTCAGAAAAAATACTTATAATCATCTTGTACAAGACTATTTCTAGCATAGACAAAGGTGGTGCAGGGGCTAGTTTTTTGTTTCAGTCTGATCATTTTGAGTTGGTTGGGGTCTTCACCACTTAGGCTGCTACCATGCTGCCCCTACCTTCTCAACCCTACCCTATTGGCGAGCTAGTGGAGTGTTGGCAAGCTAGCCCACTCATTAGCTTTCCAATGCGGTAGGGTTGAGAAGGTAGGGGTAGCATATGCCTCATAGAAATGGGGTGTCATGGTGATTCCAATGCAGTAGGGTTGAGAAGGTAGGGGCAGCGTATGCCTCATAGAAATGGGGTTTCATGGTGATATATCACCGTGAAACCCCATTTCTATGAGGCATATGCTGCCCCTACCTTATCTCACTATGACACCCCATTTCTATGAGGCATACACTGCCCCTACCTTATCACTATGACACCCCATTTCTATGAGGCATACGATGCCCCTACCTTCTCAACCCTACCATGTATGCCTCATAGAAATGGGGTGTCATGGTGATATATCACTGTGAAAACCCATTTCTATGAGGCATACACTCATCCTACCTTCTCAACCCTACCGCATTGGTAAGCTAGTGGAGTGTTAGCAAGCTAGCTCACTCAATAGCTTGCCAATTCGGTAGGGTTGAGAAGGTAGGGGCAGCATATGCCTCATAGAAATGGGGTGCCATGGTGAAGTACAATGTATGCCTCATAGAAATGGGGTGCCACGGTGAGTACAATGTATGCCTCATAGAAATGGGGTGCCACGGTGAAGTATTCACCATGGCACCCCATTTCTATGAGGCATCCCCATTTCTATGAGGCATACATTGTCTCTAACTTCTCAACCCTACCGCATTGGCAAGCTAGTGGAGTGTTGGCAAGCTAGCTCACTCACTAGCTTGCTAGTGCGGTAGGGGCAGTGTATGCCTCATAGAATGGGGTGTCACAGTGATTACATCACTATGGCACCTCATTTCTATGAGGCATACGTTGCCCCTACCATGTCAACCATTTCTGAGATCGGCCTAAACACACAATTTTAAGGTTTGAAAGTCATTTAAAATATTTTTTTGACCTGTTCCTCTCACTGTTATAACTCTAACTTGAGGAATGGGTCTACAAAATCACTAAAAGGGCATGGTAATGTTGAGTGTGTGTAGGGGAGGTCAAGATTTGAGTTGGGCATGAAGCCCTAGAGTGAAATTTGGTGTTTCCATGTGAATTTGAGAGATTTTGACATGCTGAAGTGAGTATTGTGTTAGGTCAGCATTTTTTCTTGTTGAATTGAGTTTTTGCAGGCTATTTTAGACTTGCTTGAGGTGGTGGCATGTTCTGATAAGGTTGGGAAGTGTGTTTTTCAATATGCCCTAGGCTATTTGGCTTAAAAAGAGGGTTTTGGGTTTTCACATCTTGGTGGATGAATTTCTGAGAACTAATTGTGAATTCTTTGGTTTGAATACATATAAATTTCTTCCCACATGTGTTTGGAGGTTTTGGTG
>VDFB02118524.1:0-24565 GCA_007258455.2 Sequoia sempervirens
GTCCATAATGCCTCCCATTCTGAACTGGATTATTGCTTATGCCAGACTATAGTGGAGCAAGTCCAAAATGTATCAATTCCATCCCAATAGTCAAAATTGATATCCAGAATGTTCAAGAGGATCCTAAGGGAAAGAAAGTGATGCTTTACGAGATAATATTCTAGCAACAATAGTGCAAGGGATATAGTAAGGAAATATATAGTTGTTGGTTGTTGGACTTTAATATTTGATGGATCCAAATCAAAGCAAGGAGCTGGGGTAGGATTTAAGCTAATCATTCCAAAAGGTAAAACTTCCTTTGCTGCTCATAGACTTCAATTTCATTGCACTAATAATGTGGTAGAATATGAGGCTTTGGTCCATGGGTTGTTAATGGCACTAAAGATAAAAGTCAATATTTTGCAAGTTTTTAGGGATTCTAAATTAGTAGTTTAGCAAGTTAGGAGATGGTACTCTTGTCATGACAAAAGAATGACCAATTATAGACACAAAGTATGGGACCTTATTGAAGGGTTTGATGCCTTCAACATTCAATTGATCCCACAAAGTAAAAACCAGATAGTTGACTCCCTTGCTCAGAAAGCTAGTACATTGCAACCCTTGTCTCTTTCTGGATTGAAGAAGTTTACAGTGGAACTGATCCCAGTGCCTTTAGTGCCTGATAATGTCACTAAATTCCAGGTATTTGAAGATGATAAGCATATCCTTTATTTTATCACAAGCTCAGATGTCTTTGCTTCACAAATTATTGATGAAACTGAACTCCAAGAAGTAGAGATGGATTTGGAAGGGGTGAGTAATTTGAAGAACAATACTATTCCTAGAGATGATGTAGTTAGAAAGGTGTTTGATCTAAGATAGAGGTTAGAGATCAAGAGAAAGATGCTAATTCCCCAATGGAGTCACCAATTTGTTAGCTCTCAAAAACGTAGGAAAAATACCTCAAGAGGTTGCCAATCTCTTGATACGTTTCAGGGTAACAGACAAGGCCAAATGATTTAGTCCTTCTTACCTTTTAGGTGCTGCTGTGGTCTTAGCGGGTGTACCTATATGAATGAAGGCACTTAATGTACTTATCTCTCTTCTGAATGCTTTTCCACAATGGTGGGTGGGAGTGGACAAATAAAACTAAATTTGGTATAAATTGTATAGCAATATTCAAAAACTAAAACTTAATATGTTCAGTTAACAAATTAAAAAAAGAATTGAATAAAGCCAAATGATGAAAATGTAGAGACTAGTGCCTTATAGGGTATGTAGAGTCAAAAGAAATCTAAAACAAGTACTTTCTGGCAAGTATTCAAGTTATTCGACATATAATTTAGTTTATAACTTGTATAAACATGCAAGGTTATGATTACCAAGTTCTTCTTAATGATCTAATTGACTTTCTCTAATTACTATGATCAACTTAAAGGATTTAATCTTTACTTGAAAGAACCAATAAATTGATCATACAGATACAACAAATGTGCATTGATAAACTAGATATAAACTTGTTACACCAATTTAAATAACCAGAAAACACCAAATTTGGAGACAACTTCAATAATGCTTTCAATGAACACAATAAACAACTGATACTAGAAATAATTGCACCATATTAAATGATTTTCATTGATATCTCCATTATCTTATATATCACATTCTCATATTCGTAAACATTGTATTTTTTTGTATTGCTTGCTATTCCTATTTTTATCTATCTTCTATTCTATTCTACTATATCCTCTATTTTGTTACCGAAATAGATATTTATACATCAAATACATGAAAGGACACATCCTTTCAGAAATGTCACATATTAACTAATAAATAGATTAAAGATAATCAGGTTCTATTTAGCCATAAATGAACTTTAGACAGATGATCCAAATAATCCTGACGTTCATGTGTATCTACATCTCCAACCGCGTTCTGGATTGAAATTTCCGTCCTTATCATCTTCTCATTCTGCTCAGTCACCTCTTCCAATGTCGTGTTTTCAGCAGTAGAGACCTTCAGGATTTCACGTAGTATCGACTCATTCTCACCTTTCCATCTAGTTACTCCCCTTAGTTCTCCTCTATCATGAAAGAATGTAGTCAATTTTTTCTTAGCAGCATTTGTCAATCCCTGTGCATCCCCTTGTAATTCTTTATAGAAGTTTTGATGCCTATTTATAAAATGATTTGCAGTTTCAATTGTTGCACTATTAGCAACATCTCTCTGGTTCACTTCTTGAAACTTCTCCATAATCTATTCATTCATCCTTTCATGTTCTTTTAATGCAGTAAGTGTAAGAAAATATTTTCCCCAAATTTTATTCAACCAAGATGTCAAACTATCTTGCCTTTTCTTGATTATTGCCACAAGTGGATCATATTTTCCTTGGGAGTAAGCGCTTGATCCTTCCCAATAATCTTTTGACTGAGAGCTTTCACCTTGGGTAAGCAACTTGGGTGCCTTCATAGTAACACCTAATAAATCTTTTAGGTGATCATTTTCTCTCAACACTATTTCATTATTTTTTTTGTACATCTCTCTCTCCTTAATCAACATCTGAATTTGGGCCTTGTTTAATTTTGCAACATTTATCCCAATTTATGTGGTAGCCATAGTATTAGCTTCTCCAACCTTTAAATTCATGACATGTCCAAATTCCTTTTTAGTGTCAATAACTACTAATTTCCTATGGGGTGGATATAAGGCCCAAATCATTAATGATCCTTCATCTGTATTGTATTTCGATCCTGCATACACTTTTGTTACCCTTTCTTGGTCTAGATTGTGTGTAGTATTATTGTTCCTTAAGAAACTATCAAAGACAAGTGTAGAATTGAGATCTAGCCCGGGAAAGATCATGACACTAGCATTTTCCAAAAAATTTCTCCCCTTTTCAGGGGTCATACCTGTCATCTCGTCATCTACACACTTCCTCAATTCATTCAGCAATTGCTCTTCATTTCTTACAGTAACATTATCAACCTTTTCCCTTATTTCTTGTCCCTTTTATTTATACAAAAATGCTTTAAATTCTAGGGAATTTATGAACTTATCATCTAAAAAAAATGATCTGTACTCAATATTCCTTACATCTGCCTCTTCACTCTCTTCAATACTCAACTCTTTGGTTGGGAAAATATATTGCTAAGTTCTTAATTTGGATACCTTACTTGGTTGACTTTGTGGCATATTATCCTTGGATGATTCCTCCCTAGAAGATAACAACTCTGCATCCTTCAACCTTTGATTATACCTTTCAACCACCATCTCTACTTCTTCCTCATCCAAATTCTGGATCATGTCATCAAAATGATAGGGCACATGATGATACCCTCCAAAGTTTGTCTTTATTTTAGCAGAGTTAATATACCCTTTTGGGTCAAAATTATTTTTGAGTGGTCCTCTCTTCATATTGTATTGTAGCAATTTATCAAGGATCAAATTATATCCTTCCTTGGCCAACATAGTGAAATCACCAAAACATAATGTACTAGGCATGAAGGCCTGTTTCCCAAAGGAACTAAGATTCATAACACTAGAATAATCCATCTATTTGACAATATCCAAGTATGAAATTATGTTTGGGACTATTTTTGGAAAAATGAAAGGGGCATCTTCAAACCCATAAACTCTAATCATAGTAGCTCCCTCCAAGCAATACTAATCTCCCAAATTATGATCAATTGGCCCATTGAAATCCTTTGGCTAAAGAAATCTCTTTATCTCTTCAGATAAAGAATAATTACAAGGATGATTGTACAATTTGTACAATGTCTTCACAAAATATTCTTCAAAATGAATAAAAATAGAATTGGAAAACCTACTATCCCAAATAGCAATCCACATTTGGACAGGTAATGCTTCACCATCTTTATTAAACTAAGAAATCCTCATCTTTGGAGGCCATAGTCCCAACTCCTATCCAAAAGATAACACCATATGCATCAATAATGAATAATGCCTGAGATGAAAGATAAATATTCCACCTTTTATTGCCATCAATCCTAAATCAAGCCCCTTAAAAATGTACGAGGCATAATCAAATGGCCTAGAATTGTGGTACTGGATATCTGCCGAGATTAGCATTGGCACAATTGACATATACTCCTGGGAATCCATTCCCAATACCTGGCATACTGAGATGTAAGTTTATTTCATATAAGGTTCAAACAGGTCCACATGATAAGGAGGTCCATCACTATCCTATAGAGGAACTGGTTTGCTGCCCTTTTTAATCCTGTGAATTGGTAGCCTCCAACCCTTATAAATCATGTCCATTCTTGAGAACTCCTTCTCCAATTCTTCACATATGATCTCTTCATTGCAAAACCCTTCCAAATTAAAAACTTCCCCTATTGCCTCTTTTGACAAATGTATTTGTGGTTTTCTGGATGGGTCACATATAGCTTTGTGTTTCGGGTCATAATGATCAACTAATAGTTTTACCAATTCTTCATTTACAAATACATTAGGGCACACCATTTTTCCCAAATTAAGCTTCCATGGATTTCAAACTGGTTCAAAATGGTTTCTCCGATGATAATGAAAATTGAATAATTCATATCCCCTTATTTGAGTCCAAACATCTCCTATAAATTTACATTTATCATCTAGTTTATCTAATTCTTCCCTAAGCTGTGTTGATTGTCTAGCTTTAGGCCCAGAGCCAGGTAATTGGTTAATGAGTTCTTGATTCAATCTTCATTCTGTGCCCTCATGTTCCCCTTCAATTTTTTGTTTCTTTCCCTTAGTTTGATTTCTTTCACCATGTTTTCTACTTTTTAATTTTCTTGAGCTAGGGGACTCCATTCTTCAAAGTTACAGAAGTTAAAATTTGAGGAGCTAAGGTGCAATCACTTACTGTATTCTGCTCGAGATCTTCAGACTGGAAAGATGCCCTAGTTCTCCATCCGCCTTGCTAATTCTTCTGCTATTAATTCAACACAAGTGCTTTCAATTGAATTCTCCCTGTTATGTTTCGTCGCGCCATTAATGTGTCAGCTGAAGCACGAGTGAAGTCCTTTTTTGAAATTCACATTGTTGCATCAAATGTCTTATCGGTGAGACATTTTCAAATCTGGGGCGATATCCTTTTGCAACGTTCATTAAACCTTTCGTCGAAACATCCTGTAGTCTCCCTGAAACCTTCAAGTCTCATCGATAGTTATCACTTTAGTTTTATGTGTCATCGTGACAATTTTGAGTCAGGGAGATGTTTCATAGACTACATTGTGTCTTACCGAGATACACCCCGTGGTATTTTTTTGGTTGCTAAGACATAATCACATTTTCGCCAATGAAACCACACATCGATGTGACTTTCATATTTCTTGCTGATGAAATTAATCTTATTGATGAAGTGAGTTCTATCAGCAAGACCTTGAAACTCGAAAAGACTCCCACCGATGCCAATTGTCTTGCCGAACCTATTATTCCAATATGCTCTGTTCGGTGAGACTCTCCCCGAAGTATTTCATCGTGTGACTTTAATATTCGGTGGAACTCATGTCGATGACCTTTCTCTCGCCGATGCATATCTTTATCGGTGTGACATATGGGTCGGTAGGACTATATGACTTCATCCCGATAGTCTTCTGATGGAATCCCTTTGTGCTTTATCGGCAAGACCTGATGCCATTCGGTAAGACTTTACTCCAATGTAACTTTAGTTTGGCCGAAATGCTTTTCCATGCGCTGGTCGGTGAGACATATATGAGTTCATTATGACTCATCCTGATAATGACTCTCTTGCCGATATGATCTCTCTGTCGTCGAGACAATGAAATACACCCTGCCGATACGTGTTTATGAACATTCGTATGACATTCCTGCACTCCCGCCGATAGACTACAAAAGACACACATTAGTAAGGATGCCATATGGATCGGGAGACCTTCACCCTCTCTTGCCGATATGGGTTATACAATGAAATATTTAGGACTAGACAGATTTTACTGGACCATATGACAAAATATGGGAAAAATGTTATGAAGAGAGAATTTTATGCTTATGGTGAGGACTTATTTTGGAAACTCATGAATACAATCGACTGTAAAATTGCCAAAATTTTACAGTTCTAATAGGTGCTCTCATGGCCGCGACTTGGAGAGGCAATTTTTCCTCAAAATATTGAATACCCACTTAGAGTTTTGTCATAAAATTCAAGTACAAAGAGGAATAAAAATAGTTTGAGCTTATATCTGAAGTGGAGCTTTCAAAAAAATGAAGGAATCAAAGCTAATGGCCACGACCATGATGGGTTTTACAAACCTAGAAAATGGAAATCATGTATACAAAATTCATTTATTTAAAAATAATGTCATGGTATATCATGGGTTGAGCCCATAAGAAGTTTATTTTTGTAGAAATGAAAGAATACACAAAGCATGGTTGTGACCTATACAATAGCCGAACTTAGAAAATGCACAAATCTTCATTATTTTTGTAAAGAAAAGTTTGAATAAAGCTTTTATTCAAGAGGAAAAATGCATTAGAACTGAATTATAGAGCTTACCATGGGTATGAGTGTGGAAAACCAGCCATCAAACTTGTGGCCAGATCCTTCAAAAATCTCGAACATACCCTCCAATGGCAGCCATCAAGAGTGGAGAAGTAATGTCAACATAGTGGAAGCACAAGAATGCATTAAAATCCAGTCATGGCCACGGCCTATAGGCCAAATTTATTTCTCAAATGGAGCCAAAAATGCATCAAAATAATGACAAACATCTCACCATCAAATGCAAAGGTGAATCCACAAGAATATCACTAAAAAATGGTGAAGAATAGAGCTCAAGGGATCCAAACCCTAATCTCCATGGCGGCGCCCAACAAAGCCCTATCTTCCCTAGCTTGGCCAATAAGAATGACAACCAAAATGAGTATTGGGAGGTGGTTTTGTAGCTAGGGTTTTCCCCATATTCCAATTTGAATGTGATTTTAATCACATTCTTTTCAAAATCAAATGCCTTAATTCAAAAATACCTTTCCTTATAGGTGGTTCATGCCTAGGGAAAAATATGCCTTAATTTTTTTTTCATTTTTATAGAAATTCATCTGTGCTTTGGGCCCTTTCATTCTAGGGTAGGCCTTTTCATGCCTTAGAAATATTTTATACCCATGCACTTTTCCTTGGAATTTTTTTAATGCAATCAAGACAATGACCTTAGGCCCTTTGATTTTTCCCTAGGTCTTGAACATGTTAGGGTTTCCTTTAGAGTTTGAATCACCATATGTGATGGGGGCCTAAATTTTTTTATGATTTTTTATAGAAAAATCAAGATTTAATATTTTGATTTTTTTCAAATACTAATTTTTATCCGAAATGATAAAAATTAGAATATTTGGAGATAAATTATAAAAATCGATGTAACAAAAGGGGTTTCTATCTTTGTAATTATGAAATTACAAAGCTATAAAACACTAATAAAGAAATGTTTCTATAAATTTCTTAATTAGTTGTTGTTTAAATGCAGTTAAATAGTGCACTTGAGTTGACATCAAAACTTTCCATTTAGAGTTAAGTTCTTGGGTGGATTTGAAGAAGAGATGACAAACTGAAGTTTCTATTTTCAGTTTCCAACTATTTGCACTTGATTTTCAGGAATTTTTGGATCAACCTTTGGGAGATGGAAAGTTTCTATCCTTTTGGTGAGTTTTGGAGCAATTTGAGGCCCTCTTTTTTAGGATTTTCTAAGGAGCTTGAAAATGAGGAAGAGTTGCTTTTTGGTGATGCAGTGGAGCTATTTTTTCTATTTTCTATCATTGATGTCACTTGAGGGCTATAAGTTTGAGAAATTTTAATTTCTTAGGGTTCAAAATTTTGTTTCTTGCTCTCATATGCATTGTAGAGAGTTTTTTAAACCTTTTGAATCAAATTTTGATATCTCACTCCTTAAGTTTCAATACAAGCAACAAATTTTTCCTTTCCCCTTTTCTTGTCATGCACTTACAGTGATAATCTAATGTTTGTGATTCAAAGTGGTGAATCCTTCTATTGTCTTATTATTGTGGGTTGCACGGGAAAGAATTGTAGTTAGTTCAGGTTGCATATTGTATACAATGATTCATGAATATTTATGCAAAACACTATTGAGCTAAATGTTCTAAGGTGGATTGTGAGGGCTAATGTTTAAAGAGAGGTTATTGTGGGTTAAGTTTTGTCACTATATTAGAATATCTAGTTGATCATCTTAAGTTGTAGATTTTATTTTTCAGCTTTCTTCATATCCCTTTCCCTTGAACATTCGTAGGCTAGGTGATTAGCTAGAGGGAACCAACCCACTCTGGAGATTCGATCTCACTCATTGATTGACCCACAAATCAGAGAGCATTTCCATGTTACAATAGGATAGCCAAGCCTAGCTTGACTGAGGGTGCAATCCTGATCGCTAATAGTTTTTGGCATGCTCAGTGGGACTCTAGAGTCTTATATTTAGAGTCATTTTCTAAGTTGTAGGTTGTTTTTCGGTATAGGCAGCAACATTTTCTTCCTACAGAGGTCTCAAAATATACCTGGCGACTCCTATATTCTAGTTACCTTGTATATTTGGTGCAAACCCCTTACGAGAAGGATCTAGACTAGATCTAGTCCAACACCTTTTGAGTATTTACAACTCTCCCTACCGAGAAGGAGAGGTAGAACACAAAAAATAACATTTGATTCAATGAGAAGAGAAAATTACGCACCAGCAGAACTTAGTCCCATTTTCTTCGTGAAGAGAAACCTGACTCTGATATCTTAGGCACCACCTATGGTGAGACAATTTTCTTTCACACCATTTAATAGGGGCAACCCATTATTGTTGGCTTGACATAATGACATACTAGTAGTAGCACTCAAAGGATTGCCTTACTTCACTAGTGAGGACCAAACTACCCCTATTGAACACATCCCAGATGTGGCAACATTATGTTTGGTGCACAACATAACAAAAGAGAACATGGCTATAAGGTTGTTGGATACTTCATTTAGGGGGAAAGACCTTCAATGGTTCAAAAGACTCCTAGCCAATTCCATAGCAACATGGGACTAGCTTGGCGATGGTCTTCACTGTCAATTCATGGACAAGTTAGACCACCTCTCACTACTTGAGTGGCTGAGCACCATCAAGCGTGCTCCCCACGAACATATGTCTAACTTTAATTATAGGTTTCAGAGAACTTGGGATAGGATACCTCTAATTGTCAAGCCCTCACCTGACCATGCCTTTTTATTCTTCCTAAAAGCCTTGAATATTGCTGCTATTCCACCAATCCCAACAATAGGTTATAAATTTGTTGTTCAAGAAAATTCCATTACAGACCAAACCAAAGAAATCTAAGAGATTAATCTACATGCTACAAAACTTTGGTAAAAACTTTAGCAATGAATTTGTGAGCCTCAAGAGGTAGATCAGTCAAGAGAATAGGCCTTACCAAGCTCCTTACCAGTAGAACCAAAAAAGTAGGCCACCATATCAAAATGACTTCTAAGGATAGAAAAGGAGTTTTAATCCCAAGCCTTTGTGGCCTTTCGATCCCAATGTAGCTATCCCTTCAAGAGAGCTTGTACCATAGAACAATTTGGCTCAAGAGCATGATTGGTGTTACTCGTGCAATTAGCCACACAACCAGGCTGCTTGTATGAGTAGAATGGAGAGTCAAGCTCTCATGGTGAAAATCAATATGCTAGTCCAAAAAAATTTCCAAGCAAGAATGTCAAACAACCAAGCAACTATGAGATTGATTTAGTGAATTGGAAAAGTGTTGAATATTTTGGAGTTAATCATTTCCAAGGATAGAACTAGCAAGGTTTGTTCATTGCTACAAACAAAAGGTCAAAATGGAGAGTAGTTGAAGCAGAACAACAAGTTGTAACTTCACAACAGCAAGCTGTAGATTCACAACAACACGCTGTGAGAGACAAAAATCATGCCATTCCATCTCAAAATGTTCCTGCAGCTCAACTGAAGGTGCATATTCTATAGAGAGGACAACATAAGGTAAATAACGATGCTATTAATTCTTCAAGACAACAAAAGGTAAGTCTTGTCTCTTTCAATGTGGTTGAGCATTTAAAGAAAGCTATAGTTAACATGTCCGTCATGGATGCATTACATATCCTAGGCCATAAAGATTTATTGCAAAATGCATTAGCTACAATTTCATCTTCAGATGTTGTGAATGCATAAAAGAATAGAATTGTGATTGCTAACAGTTCAAAGATCAAAGATGGGCAAAAAATTCAAGAGGTGAAACCCCCACCATTCTATCTAAGTATGATTATAGGTGATAAACTTGTTCATAACTGTATGATAGACTAGGGAGCTAGCAACATGGTCATGCCTAAAAGCTTAGCTGATATGTTAGGCTTAGTTTATGAACCCGCGTCAAAGAGAGTCATGCAATGAGTTGGATCTATTGTTAATATAGCAGACACCATTAAAAATCTAGCCCTCACATTACATGCTTTCCCCAACTTTGTAGTTTCCCAAGATGTCCATGTGATAGAATTTCCTCCCCATTTTGCACTCTGCCTTTTGAGAGAATTTATGACCAAACTAGGAGGTTTTTTATCAGTTGATTGGTCTCACATTTTCTTTAGAACTAGATATCACACAAAAGTGACCATTAGGTCTGAGCCATTAGCAAAAGACCACATTGAACCTTACATCCCTAGCCTAGTAAATGCTAACCTATACTCCACAAATGGGCTAGAGAATCAACCCATGGCCGTAGACCCCAATGCACCCAACAAATAAGATAATGTGGATGAGTGGGTTAGCCAAGATCATGACCCTAATCCTTTCAATCACATTGAGGAGGAAAGGTTGGACATTTACATAATCTAAGAGTTTGATACAACAGTCCCAAATCTAGTTAAAGGCCAAGGTCAACTTCTGGTTGGTGACACAAATTTCCTAAAAGATGAAGTGGTGGTTAAGGAATGGAAAGAGCCGCTCTTTGAAGGTCAAGTTTTAGATCAAGATGAGAACCCCAGAGAGGATGAAACATCTTTCCAAGAATGGATGAAAATTCCTTTTGAAAATGAAGCTTTAGATAAAGAAGAAAGTCCCAAGGGATATGGAGATGTTGATCCAAAATGGATGAAGATGCAGATTGATGATCCAATCTTGGATCAAGGGGAGTTATTTGAAAAAAAATTCTCATTGAAGTAAGTAGGGCTATTGAAAAATATTTCAAGAGAGAAGATCGTATGACTAAATAAATTTTGTTTCTAGAGGATTTTGAGTTCTTTGTTGAAAATTGTGAAGATACAACCATTATTGAGCCACAACTTCCAACCGAATGGTCATAAGGGTTGCTCAACTTTGATGTCAAAGTTAAAAGGAGTATGACCATGATGGGGTCAATGGCTACTACTGAAAAAAAATTCTATGAGAGGTACTTTGACAAAATCTTATCCTAGAAAGCTAATTTTTAGTTGAATGAGAAGCTGAATGATAACATGGTAAGAGAATTTTGTCAAGCAAAGTTCAGAGAATTTTCTATTGGAGACTTTGTGCTCAAGTGGAATGAGAACAAGAATAAACTAGGGAGACACTCCAAATTTTATGTGATTTGGGAGGGCTCGTATGTCATAATAGAATGCAGAGAGCGTAATTCATTTCAGCTCTCAAGGTTAACTAGAGAAGTGCTTCTGATCCCAGTCAATGGTGTCCATTTGAAACATTTTTTCTGAGGTTCTAAATTCCACCCTTGTACCATAGTAGAGTAGTTTTTGCTAATAAGTGCTTGGAGCACTTTATTTTTAGTAGTTTATTTCCCATCAGTGCTTCTCCACATTTCTTTCTAGCCACCAGGGCCTTGTTTGTTTGTTGTTTGTTGTTTTGGTGTTGGTTTTTGCTATTGTTTAGAGTTGCAAGTTTCAGTTTTTTCAGAACTTTTGAGTTTCAGAAGGGAAAAATTGACTCCATGCCCAATGGATATACATAAGGAAAATGACCTAATGCTTAGTAGGAAAGCATCTAGCAGAGGTCACCAAAAGTGTTATCAAATTTTTACCACAACTCAAATTGACAAAGCTAGTTATTCAAATTCATTTTAAGGTGAAAAGTTTTAGTTATTTCTATAGATGTTTTAACCATTTCAAATATTTGAGTTGTTGAGTTCTTAGGAAATGTAATGTGTTTTTAGTTGCCAAATATCATTTGCAGCATTGGATTTCATGAAATGTAAAATGAAATGCTTTCTTTTGTATTCAATTTTCATTCATAACGATCCATACATTGTTTGCAAAAGATTAGTACATAATTGAACAAAAATTGCACAAATGTTGTTTTGTATTCATTGGGATAAAAATATAATCAATTTCCCCACACAAGCCATGGGAGTAGCTGAAACAATGGATCATAAAGAATACTCTATGCTATTGAAGATAAAAGGAGAGAAGAGCATGTAAGATAGAAAATAATCGTCATTTCTTGGTCGTGCCTTCGAGTTGACTTAAGAGTTGTGCATCCTTCCTTGCTTTTGTGCTCCAAGTGAACCTACAAGTGATTATAAAGTTTTGTTAGAGCTCAGACTATGAACCATCCTACATGATCCATCAACAGTAATGTAGAATATTGTTTATGATGCATTGAATCAAATGATCAAAGCAAGAAGTGTGCAAGAGAATACCAAGGAGGAAACACACTGAAACATTGTAATTATTGTTTTAATCTAACACTTTTTGTTTCTTGTGTAGGTATAGGAAAATTCATGTTGCTGATCTTTTGAAGATTCTAAATCATGTGGTGTAAAATGAGCTCCCACAAGAGTTGAGCTCATAATGTTGCCCCTCAACATTCCATAGAGGGGTTTTAGAAAATAAACAATTCATTAGAGCTCAAGAGAGATATGCATTTGAAGGAGTGCATCAATGTGTCATAAGATCTCAAGCAAGTGATCATCTAGGACAATCAAGTTTGATAGTGCAATGAATTGAAGATCATAGAGGATCAATTGATCAAGTGAATTATCATCAAGTGCATCATCATGGAATGAGATAGTGAACATGCGTACACAATTCCTTGTTTACAATTCATCAATAGCAACTAAAGCAATTTGAGGAGCTTTACAACACCTCCATCATGGTGTGTATTTCAAAATCTTCTATACATAAATCAAGATTTCATGTCAACATTTACTATCCAGGAGATGAAAAGGCATGAAGAGTATAGAGGAAATTTTTTCTCCATCAAAGACTGTGTTTACAATTGGATGCAAGTGAACTACTCAAAATAGAGTATGAATGGAAAAAAGACATTGCTGACCGTGGAAGTTTGAATCAAACACAAAATGAAACAACATCATATGAATGGAAAAGAGACATTGCTGACTATGGAAGTTTGAATTGAACACAAAATAAAACAACATCAATAATGAAAGTAGCTTGCAATGAATTGAGTTTTTTTAGTGCTTTGATGCTACAAAAGCCATCTCATTGCATTGTTTCATAAAACTGAGATAAAAGTGAAGTTGGAAATACATTTTCTTAAGCATTCCAGTACATAGAATGTGTGATAATGGACAGTAAAATAACCTACAAGTGCACCATGATGACTAAGTGCAGCTTTGGAAGACAATGTGTGCATCATGTTGGAGACATACAAATAGTGCAAGGAGGGTAATGTGTTCCATTGAAAATTATCTCTAAGTTAAGAGAAATATGCATTATGAGGAAAATAAAATAAAGCTATTGTTGTAGATGAGCTTGAAGAAAATGAAATCATTGTTGCTTTTCAAAAATAGTGAGCTTATGCTATACTAAACTAGGGTTTCAAAGTGGAAAAAAATTTAGTGATACCCATTTTTGTGCTTTGAGAGAAACCTTCATAGGTTTGTGTTGTGGAGTTTCAAATGGCAAAGTTCTAGTTTGTACAAGAATGGAGAAAAACTCTAGTTGGTGCTCCCATGGGCGTGGCTTGGAGAGGCAATTTTTCCTCAAAATCTTGTATACCCACTTAGGGTTTTGTCACAAAATGCAAGTACAGAGAGGAATAACAATAGTTCAAGCTTATATATGAAGTGGATCTTTCAAAAAATGAAGGAATCAAAGCTAATGACCAAGAACTATGATGGGTTTTGCAAACCAAGAAAATGGAAAGCTTGTATACATAGATTCATTCATTCAATAAATAATGTCATGGAATTACATGGGTTGAGCCCAAAAAGAAGTATATTTTTGTAGAAATGAAAGAATACACAAACCATGGTTGTGGCCTATACAATGGCCGAACTTAGAAAATTCATAGATCTTCATTATTTTTCCATAGAAAAGCTTGAGTAAAGCTTTTATTTAAGAGCCAAAATGCATCAGAAGTGAAGTATAGATCTTACCATGGCTATGGGTGTGGAAAACCAGCCATCAAACCGGCCGGCTAGATCCTTCAAAATATCGAATAGATCCTCCAATGGTGGCCACCAAGAGTGGAGAAGTAATGTCAACATAGTAGAAACACAAGAATGCATTAAAATCTAGTCATGATCGGGCCTAGGCCAAATTTCTTTCTCAAATGGAGCAAAAATGCACCAAAATAATGAAAACATATCACCATTGAATGCAAAGGTTAATCAACAAGAATAGCATTGAAAATAGTGAAGAATTGAGCTCCAAGGCTCTAAACCCTAATGTCCATGATGACACCTAGCAAAACCCTATTTTCCCTAGCTTGCTGATAAGAATAACAACCAAAATAAGTTTTGGGAGGTATTTTGTGGCTAGGTTTTCCCCATCTACTAATTCAAATGTGATTTTAATCACATTCTTTTCAAAATCAAATGCCTTAAGTCATAGATACCTTTCCTTGTAGGTGGTTCATGCCTAGGCCGAAATATGCCTTAATTTTTTTTACATTTTTAGAGAAAGTCATATGTGCTTTGGGCGCCTTCATTCCAAGGTAGGCCTTTTCATGCCTTAGAAATATTTTATACGGGCCATGCACTTTTCCTTGGGGAAATTTTAATGCAATCAAGACAATGACCTTAGGCCCTTTGATTTTTGCCTAGGTCTTGAACATGTTAGGGTTTCCTTTAGCGTTTGAATCACCATATGTGATGGGGGGCCTAAATTTATTTATGATTTTTATAGAAAAATTAAGAGTTAATATTTTGATTTTTTGTAAATACTGATTCTTATCCAAAATGCAAAAAAATAGAATATTTGGACATAAATTGTAAAAATCAATGTAACAAAAGGGGTTTTTATGTTTGTAATTCAGAAATTGCAAAGCTGTAAAAGACTAATTAAGCAATGTTTCTATAAATTGCTTAATTAGTTGTTATTTAAATGCAGTTAAATAGTGCACTTGAGTTGACATAAAAAAAATTCCATTTAGAGTTAAGTTCTTGGGAAATTTGAAGAAGAGATGACAAACTAAAGTTTCTATTGTCAATTTCTAGTTGTTTGCACCCGATTTTAAGGAATTTGATGTAGGAGCATCCTTGGTTCTTTGCAATCCTTCATCAACCAAAAATATTTTCATTCTTGTTTAGTTCTTGTTCAGTTCAAATTGGTAGATTCAACATTTCATCATACTTACTCACCATCGTGGACATGTTCATTTTCCCTTATTCCAAGATTTTAGAATGATTGGATCTTTTTTCGGCAAGTATCGCTTATGAATTAAGTGATAGTTTCTAGAATAGAGCACTGGAGTAGTTTCGAGCCTAACGGCTAGTTTTGTCTCTTGCGGATCCTTCTCATAACTTGCGGATCCTTGTGGTGTGTTCCGAATTGTTCCGTGGAGTGTCCCTGACCTTAATTTTGGTCCACACTTCATCCTATGCACCTACCGAGGAGAAATTCAAATTTAAGGCCGACCAATTTCATGCACATGTTACATTTCCTTCATCAGAGATTGTAATGATCTTTGGCCGATGTGGAAGATTCTAGATCTCTGGATGTGATATAAATCATTATAACAGATCATTAGGATAGAAAGTGGATGAATATGGGATTTGGTATGCAATATTTCAGCTCATATTAAGGAGCATATAGGAATACTATATTTTGATCATGTTGTATTAGGAGTGTGAGCCCAATCCATGAACTCAGATGTTGCTCGCTGATTGTAACTAAAATTTCTAGTAATATGAATGTTTGAATCTACATTTACCTCCATATTCCATGTAGCTTCTATTATGTAACTTTTACTACATGTCCCAAGCTATTCTCTTTGGGGACCCTCCTATCATGACTGCACCAAATTGGTATCAGAGCTAGGTTCGTTCCGTGAGAGATCGTCAGAGTTTGCAGAGTCCTATTGAGGATTTGTTGTGGGGTGTCAAACTAAGGATCTAACCTACAACTATAGAGGACTTGTGTAAAGATGGTGGGAAGAAGAAATGCTAGAGGAAATGGAGCGTGTGGAAATGAAAACCTAGCTATAATGGAGATGTTAAGAGGAATTATTGCTAGATTAGAAGTAGTCGAAATGGCCCAGAGGAGTGGTTGACTAGTTGATGATATGAGTGATGAAGAGGTATAAGAATAGGAAGAAAGGGAAAGAGAAAATAAAACTAGCCTAGATTAGGAAGAAGAGAGGTTCATAAGAGCCCTAACTAGAGTAAATACTAAACCATATTTCAATCCACTAGATTATAGTGGTAAGTTGGATTCATATGAACTGCTTGATTGGATAATGGAGATGGAGAAGTATTTTGATTTTGAAGGTACTGCCGAAGACAAGAAGGTGAAAATTTCTTGTACAAAGTTGAAAGGACATGCATCCCTTTGGTGGGAACATTTGCAGATAGATAGGAAAAGAAAAGGAACTTAGGAGAAGATAAAATCATGGGATCAGATGGTGAATATGTTAAAGACAAAGTTTATGCCCATAGACTATTAGATCAGTTTGTTCTGGAAGTTGTATAATTTGAAGTAGAAGGATTCAAGTGTGATGGAGTATATTGAGGAGTTCTACAATTTGAATATCATATCTAGACATTTGGAGGATGAGACTGAGCAAGTAGCTAGATATGTGAATGGCTTGAAGCTTTCTATATAGGATGAGATCAATTTGATCAAGTTACTGAGTATGGAGGAGGCATATCAATGTGCCCTAAAAGCAAAAGAGAAGCTAAATATAACAGACATGAGTATAGACAGAGAGGAAGAGGTGGAAGATTTTAGAGAGGAAGAACTTTTACCGGAGGAGGAAGAGGATCTTTTATAGATTAGAATAAAGATAAGGAAGTTAGTAACAATGATGATTTGTATTGTAGAGATGATGTAAACTCTTAACAAAGAGGAGGATATGGTGGTTACTAGAATGAGGGTTATAGAAAATATGATAGAGGGTAGGAGAAAAGAGTATTCAAAGGAACTTGTTTTAAGTGTGGTGGAGAAGGACATAGAGCATTTGAATGTAATCAGGGAGAGACAAGCAAAAATATAGAGAATAGTAGAAGAACAACCTTTTTTGAATAGGATCATGCCAGATCATCTAATAAACTAGAAGAGGGAGAAGTGTTGGTGAACATAAGAGTATTGTGTCAAAGTGAGATGGAGTAGGAACCGTTACAGAGAAAGAATTTGTTCTAAACTAGATGCAAGGTAGTTGGTAAATATTACAAAGTGATTGTTGATAGTGGAAGCTCCAAGAACCTGGTTTCTAAAGAAATGGTGACCAAATTGAAGCTAGAAAGATTGAAACACCTGAAGCCCTATCAGATAGCATGGATTCAAGATGAGCATATGATACTGGTAAGTGAACAATGTTTGGTGAAATTGAAGATAGGAAATTATCATGATGAAGTTTTGTGTGATATCATACCTATGGATGCATGCCATGTTTTGTTGGGAAGTCCTTGGCAGTATGATAGACAGGATATTCATGATGGAAAGAAAACATATACCATTGTTGCTAATGGGATGAAGCAGACTTTGTTTCCATTCAAGGATTTTCCTAAAGTTGAGGTTTGTACGAATGCTAGAATAAAATTGGTTGATGGAAGGAGATTTATGGATGGACTGAGACATGAGAACATGTGCTATGCCTTGGTTCCTAAGAAGGCTGAAGACTTGAAGCATGTAGAAGAACAATCGAAGGAGATAAAGGAGTTGCTAGAAAAATATGAAGGTATCATTTTACATTTAATGTACCTGATGGATTGCCACCTGTGAGGAGTATTAGTCATTGCATGGATCTAATTCCTGGAGCTAGTTTACCTAATAAAATAGCACATTGAATGACATCAACAAAGAATGAAGAGTTGAATAGACAAGTGCAAGAGTTGTTGAGGAAGGGTATGATCAGAGAAAGTTTAAGTCCTTGTGCAGTACTTGCTATGCTAACACCTAAGAAGGATGGAGAATGGAGGATGTGTACAAACTCTAGAGCCATAAAAAAAATCATAGTGAAGTATAGATTTTCTTTGCCTTGGATGGATGATATTATGGATTGTTTGAGTGGAGCTAAAATACTTTACAAAGATAGATTTGAAGAGTGGATATCATCATATCGATTCAAATAAGGGGACGAGTGGGAAGACAACATTCAAGACAAAAATGAAGTTGGATTGTATGAGTGGTTACCGATGCCTTTGGACTAACAAATGCAATCTAAGTACTTTCATGAGGCTGATGAATGAGGTATTGAAGAAATTCTTGCAAGTCTGTGGATTATTCATTTGATGACATCTTTTATTTTTAGTAAGACTATAGAAGAACATTTTGCATATAAGTCAAGCTCTTGTAGAGGCACAAAACATTAAGAAGTAGTTTCCATGAAATGGTACTTGGCATATTTGGGATTTGTGATATTGAAGGATGGATTGAAGATGGATCCTAAGAAGGTAAGAGAAATTGTTGAATGGCCTACACTAGAAAGCATTGGAGTGGTAAGATCATTTCATGGATTGGCTAGTTTCTATCGAAAGTTCATTAGGAATTTCAGTTCTATTTGCAGTCCTATGACATAAACAATGAGAGGGGATAAGAAATTTTAGGTGGACCTCGAGCAAACATGAGTTTTGAGTTGTTGAAACAAAAGGTGATTGAGCAGCCTGTGTTGGATTTACTGAAATTTAATAAGGTATTTTAGGTATACTGTGATGCAAGTGGAAATGCAATTGGAGTAGTATTAAGTCAAGAAGGAGGAGCATTAGCTTATTTCAGTGAGAAATTGAATGATTCTAGGATAAGGTATTCAGTGCATGACCAAGATTTTTACGCCATAGTTCAAGCCTTGAAGAAGTGGAGACAATACTTGTTTCCTAAGGAGTTTGTGTTGTATATAGATCATTAGGCATTGTAGTATTTGAATAGTTAGGGTAAGTTGAATCAAAGACACATGGGATGGGCATAATTCTTACAGAGTTATACTTTTGTTTTGAAGCATAGGAGTGGAAATTCAAATAGAGTTTTTGATGTTTTGATTAGGAGAAGGAATTTACTGGAAGAGATGAGAGTGGAGGTATTAGGATTTGATGAATTGAAGAACTTGTATGAGGAAGACCTGGAGAACCTTGGAGAGCTTGTAAAGAACCAATCTTGGAGGATAGGAGTCAGTGGTTGGATTATTTCATTCAAGAGGATATGTTGTTTAGAGTGAATCGATTCTATATACCACTGAAGTTCAATGAGGGATATCTTGGTGAAAGAGAAACAAGGTGGAGGATTGGTAGGACACTTTGGAATTGATAAGACAATATCATTGGTAAGTGAGAATTAATTTTGGCCACAAATTCATAAGGATGGTAGGAAATTTGTGCAGAGTTGCAAAGTTTGTCAAGCTGCAAAAGGGAGTAGTCAGAATGCTAGATTGTATAAACCTTTGACATTTCTGGAGAAACCTTGGGAGGATATCAACATTACAAAGTGTTTTAGAGCATCATTCAAATATTAAGCATCATGTCAAAGTCATCATGCATCATGTTTTTGTTTTAGCTAACAATTGTGGTGTAGGGTTTCATGATTCAAGCTAGCATTCAATTCAAGATCTATCACATTCAAGCAAGAGTCAAGATCTACATCCATTGGAGCCACTTCATACATTTTTGTAGCACTTTATTGCTAGGGTTTGGTGAGTTTAAAAATTACATTTTTTTCATTCATCATTCCTTAATATTATTTGATTTCATTACAAGGTTTGATTACCAAAATAGGGTTTGACCAAGGTAAACCCCTTTTCACTAACAAAACAACATTTTTTCCCTCTCTTTATTGTGTGATTTTTATATCTAGGTTGAATACCTTCTAAGGAGAAAGTTTGGAGAAAGTTGTCAAGTGTTCAAAGTTTTCCAAGTTGTCACCTTGCATTGGAGATCATTGAAAGACATCTATAGGTTGCAAATTAGAGTTTTAAACCCAAAAATCAGGTGGAAAAGATAGAGAAGACATTGAAGAGTAGAATCAGACTTTGAATTTCTAGAAAATACTAAATAGAACAATACACTACTTCTGGAATATGAGTCCCAATATAGGGAAATTTGTAGTTTTTAGAAGTTCAAGATATATCTCTACCAGATTTCTATTCTTTCCTAGAAACCCTAATTTGGGATTAAATCGCCCAAACTGACGTATGAGTCCCAGTAGACATTAATTTCAAAAAATTTATCATTTCAAGTCTTGATTCAAGCTCCTATAGGTTTCAAGGTGCACACTTTTGATTTCTCAACTTTCTATTCTATTTTGCATACATTTCTAGGTCATTTAGTGAAGCTTTACATATCATTAGGTTTAGTCATTAATTCTTGCATATCATTTGTCTTTCCAAGCCCTAGCTTGGTGGTGAAACCCTCTTTAGTTTCTAGTCAGACCCTGGGACAATCCTATTGCAAGATATTTTTCTCCTTTGCATACCTTAGATTGAGATATCTAGGGTTTCCTTGAATGAGAGTGACGAAGATTGTTGTTCTATGTTGTAGACCATAAGCAATGAAAATTTTCAACCTTTCACCCTTATTGTGGGACTTCACTGGAACAAAACCCTCCTTATCACTTTCCTCTTTAGAAATAGGGACTTTGTATTTATCTCTCAATGGATCTAAGTGAGGAGGCATCCTAACAGAAGCCCTACTAGAAGAAGAACCAAAAACCTTAAGTTTAGGAAACTTTCACTACAGGTGACCATAATCATGGTAGATTCAATACCTAAAAAGAAAAGTCTCATAGTCCAATTATTGAATCCATGATGTGGGCCCAACTTAAAGTTCCAAAAAATTAGGTAGTGAGTTGTTTAGATTGATCTCCACACAAATATGGGTCAAAAAAGGGCCCTCTCTAATTTCTACTATGACACTCTCACCATCTTACCCAAAAAAAGTGAAATCATGTGCAATATTTCATTCCCACAGAACTCAACCAGAATCTAGGGAAGTTACATCCAGACCGGAACCCGTGATAGAAGCTCTTTGATTGGATTAAATCTAGTGTGCCAGGGTTTCAAGAAAAAACCCCACTTGATTGTAAAAGTAGGGACCTCCCTCAAAAGCTTTATTATGATCTATAATACATGAAAAAGCCACCATAAAATAACCATTTGGATCTTTCTAAAACTCCATGTATCCCTCTACATTCCAAGTCCAATGAGCCTTGGATTCAATAAACGAGAGAGAAACACCGATTCTCATGAACTTATAGATTAATGCATGGTTTCTCCAATACTCAACATCTTCCACAATAGATTCTATTTAGATAACCAAAACCGAGTGAGTCACTCTTAGCCAAGTAGCCATTCACTTTCAAAATCTAAGAGATACCACCATGCAAAGATACCACAACATTTGAAGCATTGATCTTAAAATCAGTAAGCATAACATGTCTAGACATGGAGAAATCTACCCCCATTACTATGTTTGAAAAATACAAAAAACTAGAACCTGAAGAAGCAACCTTTTGATCCATGCACAACCCCAAACCATTTCACCTTATGTAGGAATCAATCAACAATAATTCACAAAGAAGATACATAAACCCTTAATAAAAAAGAGCCCCTTGATCACAAAAAAGCCACTCCTTGCTAGAACACACCCCTTTCTATCAAATCACACACCCTCACATGCATGTAACAAAAAAAAAAATACATCCAATCCATGACTTGCATGAGGCTATGGACTTGCATTATCTCCACTCACATGCTAGTCATCATAAAATTACTCCTCTCTCCATGCCAAGATCATATTATTCTTAATGTTAACAACACAATCCTCACACTATTTTAATCATCAACAATATTATTACTATCACCAATGAATCAATCAATTTTAGCCTAGATAGTGATAAAATGCTAAGTGGTATTTGACATCTCTCCACTATCACCAAAACCGAGTGAGTCTCACTCTTAGCCAAGTAGCCATTCACTTTCAAAATCTGAGAGATACCACCATGCAAAGATACCACAACATTTGAAGCATTGATCTTAAAATCAATAATCATAACATGTCTAGACGGGGAGAAATCTGCCCCCATTACTATGTTTGAAAAATACAAAAACTAGAACCTAAAGAAGCAACCTTTTGATCCATGCACAACCCCAAACCGTTTCACCTTATGTAGGAATCGATCAACAATACTTCACAAAGAAGATACATAAACCTTTAATAAAAAATAACCCCTTGATCACAAAAAAACCACCCCTTGCTAGAACACACCCCTTTCTATCCTATCACACACCCTCACATGCATGCAACAAAAATAAAATTACATGCAAGCCATGACTTGCATAAGGATGTGGAATTGCATTATCTTCACTTGCATGCTAGTCATCATAAACCACCTCCTCTCTCCCTGCCAAGATCATATTCTTCTTAATGTTAACAGCAAAATCCTCACACTATTTTAATCATCAACAATGTTATTACTATCACCAATGAATCAATCAATTTTAGCCTAGATAGTGACAAAATCCTAAGTGGTATTTGACATCTCTCCACTATCACCACCCTTCATTTCTCATCAATATTATCATCATCATCATCATCTTAATCATTTTATCATCATCATTTCATCTCTTTGTTCTGATTCAAAATTTATCATTATCATTATCATCATCATCATCTTCTTCCATCAATAAACCAATCAAAATACAAAAATGTGCTTTAATATCCACAAACATACACATTAAAAACATTGCACTTTAACATCAAATCAATACCTGAACATCAACCTTGATAACATATAAGCATCACATCATTTTCTAAATCATCAAATTTTCATTTCTCATTTATCATTTTCCTTTGTGGGATGCATTCTTCCCCACATTAGGTATAATCACCATCCATTCATCCTATTAGAACCTCAACAAGAGGTTATAAAAATATATTTTTATTGATAGTTGACTATTTACTTTGATTTATCTTTTGATATTTTTTGATCCATACTAGATCCCTACTCATGGTTCACACGATCATCATATATCATGCATTCTTTTACCGATATACATTAGGGCATGGCCATTTTTTTTTGTGCTATGTTTGTTAGATATTATCTCATAGGACCCACCAAGGTCAATCACCTTATGATGTGATGGGAAATCATCTCCATGCCTATTAGTTGTCTATGTATGTATTCACCAAGTGTGTTAAACATCTTGAGAATTTTGGGGCATCCTCTTGTTTGCAATTTTATTGAGTGTCATTACATGCAATGGATACATTGTCACCTTGGTCTTCTATACCCTAGTGTATAACATCCATTGCCATATCAAAATAAATGTTATCTTCATATGCTAGCATAGTAAATAATTTAAAATAAAATTTTCTCCATATCTCATCATCTATTGTCTTCATTTCATATATTTACTTTTATTGCATCCATCTTCATTATTCATCATTCAAGAGCTCACTAGTTTCTCTTTATGCATGACTAACCTCTCTAGAGGGAATCATCACCTCATCATTAAATTTTTCGTCATTTCCTCCCCATGATTTGGGCATCATCACATTATTCTAACCTATTTCATCTTTCATTATTTTCTCAAAATGACTGGGGAATATTGTCAACTTCTTCTAATCTATTTCTTCTTTCATTGTTTCCTCCATGTGATTGAGGCATATAATCACTTTCAAAATATCTTATCCATCTTATGATAACTAAATTTTATTTTCTTTGAACATCATCTCAAAGAGGCAAAAAATATAGACTCCTAAAAAATTCCATCTTCACCTAATCACCCAAGTCATTTATTCATCCTCTAGGACCTTATCCACGAATCACCTAATTCATTCATTAATCTCCTAGAGCACACATGCCATTACCTTATCACCTAGGATTACTAATTCTTAATAGTTTAATTAAATAATTCTCAGGATATTTAATTAAATCATGATAATGGGTGATCCCACAAAGTTGGTTTACAATTTCTCGGAGATTCTGATTTTTGCTGAAATCACATAATTTTTTTTGAAAATATAATGATTTAAGCTTTAAAAAGTTCCATTTAAAGCATTCTAATTGAATATGTTTTGATCAAACTACCCTAGATCAAACCCTCTTGGAAAGAACCTTGCTAGTTTTAAACCATACCTATAACAGAGCCTCCTTTACACCTATCAAAGTGCTGATAAAAAAACCACTTTTGATTTACCTTTTGGGGGATAAAATGAATTTATTTAAAATTTATTTTTGTAAGTATGTATTCCTTATTATAAG
>VDFB02118525.1:0-21705 GCA_007258455.2 Sequoia sempervirens
AAAAAGTACCTGCACGTTCTTTTTTAATTTTTAGATTTTAGTATTTAAAAATTATTAAAGTTTTTGTCCTCGAAGTCGAGACATTATTTATGATGCTTAGGAGTTAGCGTTTTAAGCGGAGTGGATAAAGTGGATTTGTCTCCACGTTGTCTATTTAAACTCCCATGTAATCTCATTGTTGTATGGTCAGTCCAACTGATGAGGGGTGGAATTCCCCGAAACATGTCTTGGACATTATCAATGAAAAAATTACATTTTTAATCTGCTTCTCATACGGTTTCGTCCATTGCTTGCAAGTGATCTCAACAAAATTTTGAACCCTAAAAATTTTGAACCTAAACCACTAAACCTAAACCCTAAAAACCTAAGCCTAAGCCTAAGCCCTAAACCCCAAACCCCCAAACCCCCAAACCCCAAACCTAAAGCCCTGGCCCCAGCCCCAGCCCCAGCCTAGGCCTAAAACCCTAGGCCCCTAGCCCTAAGCCCCTAAACCCTAACCCTAGACCAGACCCTAGACCTAGACCCTAAAACCCTAAGCCCTAAAACCCTAAGCCCTAAACCCCAAACCCCCCAGACCCCAAACCCCTAGGAAGCCCCAAACCCCAGGCCCAAACCCCAAGGCCTAAGCCTAACCCCTAACCCCCAAGCCCAAACCCTAAACCTAAACCCTAAACCATTTTCTCTTGATCAATTTGGCTTCTTCTTGCTCTTCTTTTTTGAACCTTCTTCCTCTCCTTCATCCTCCTTTTTTCCTCCTCCGGGTTTAACCTCTTCTCCATTTGCTCTTCTAACACATCAATGTCTTTGGAGGGCTTCTAGTGCATCTCTTCCACCAGCATTTCTACCACCTCGACCACCTCTAGCACCACCATGCCTACTAGGTATCACTCTTGGAGGCATCTTTTTCTTGACCTTGACCCACAACCACGGTCCTGATGTGAATTGCCTCACGATCAATGATCTATCCACATGCTCAAGAAAACCTGCTCTGATACCGATTGATGAGGGCGTAGCCTAAGACTTAGAAAATAACCCACAAACAAGAGAATAATTTTATTATTTAGAAAATGGAGCTTCTTACATGCAGAGGATCTCAAATCCCCAAGTTCTACAACACATGCAAGTTACAGAAAGCTATAGAATAACCCTTTCGCAATATGCGAGCTTGTCCACAAAAAGCTACCCAAAAATTAGAAACCTGTGCATAAATAGAGCTCCTCTTTAGTTTGGAGCCAAAACAACATTCAAATTTGAGTTTAAGTAGTTTGGCACCTGAAAAATTACAACTTGAATTTTAAATTTCCCCAAAAGAACATTTGCATCATTGTATCTTCTAGGAAAGTGCGCCAACTTTCTGGCCATAACTTGATCCGGAGACTCGATTCACAAACCGCTTGAACCGCTGAAAGGTCTCAGTTAATAACATGCTTAAAATCCTATGCCAATTTTGGTAAGTTTCTAGGGCTAACTAAGAACTCTAAGTCTCAAATCTAACTTGAAGATTCTGTGCAAATATGGGAAACTAAAAGCTGCAATATCTTTCAACCGGGAATAGAAAATAAAAACTATAAATTGAGAATTTCATTCTGACAAAAGGGTATCCAAAATGTAAAAAATCTAAAAACCAAGAAAATTGAAATTTATCTATTTTTGGGTGATGCAAGATTGCCCTTACACCATTGGGTGCTCTTGCATCGGGGAATATTATAAATATCTTCAAAATGATCATCTAACCTAGGGCATTATTTCAAATACAATTGAGTATTGATAGGTAAAGAAATATTTAGTGGTTTACAATCTTGTATAACAAACCATTATACAAATATTTAGCATACTTAATTTGACTAAGTCAAATATTTTTATTAAGATAATATTTAATAATCTAGGAATACATAAGATATATTTTATAGCCCCTAAATCCTTCATTCCAAAGACACTAGAAAGCTAAGCTTTGAGCTCACTAATCATTCACTTATTTTTTCCAACGGATAACATGTCATCAACATATAAGATAGTGATTAAGAAATAATCAATTAATTTGAAATAAACACAATGGTTAGCTTCATTCCTTACTTTTGGTGTGGATGAGGCATTCCAACTAACTGATTCACCTCAAGTAGGTCCTATTCACACTATTTTTCTTATGTTTACATAGAGCATTATTTTCGGATCATCACTTTATGTCTCAAGTGATAATATTAAGAAAAAAATCATATATTTTTTTCATATGTCTCACCTTAGCCTATATAACTAAGGGGTTCTCATTTTAATGTTAATCCATCATATTCATGGCATTCTTTCATAGAATGTAATTATTCTCTCATGTTTAGTCTCTCTTTTGATTTCATTAAAGATTAGATATCTTGGGTGGCTACATCCATAGCCAAATCTTGTATAGAGAATTTTATGCCAACTCCTACACTTAAAAACCTAAGATACAATATGAAATCAATATTTTTTGTTATACCACATACAAGGTGATTAATTCAAACCATATAATATAGTTTTGACCTACAAAAAAAATCCTTTCCTTTCATTAAAAAACTATTAGGTTAATTTGCATAAATTTTCTCTTCATTATCCCCATGAAAAAAAGATGTTTTAATATTCATTCTATCTACTTTTAAATCATAAGCAACAACAATAAAAATTAAGAATATAATAAAGGTTATCTTTATAATAGGAGAGATAATTTAACTAAAATAATAACCCTTAACTTAGAAGTAACATTCTATCACTATTCTTGTCTTGTATCACTCCAAATAATAATATGCTTCAAAAAAAATTTAAAAATCCTCATTTGCATCCAATGGGCTTCCTTCAATTAGGAAAATACACTAGATCCAATATATTACATTTTTCAAAGGATATCATCTCCTCTTGCATGGTCTACATCTGACACTCATTCTCATTTAAATAAATAACTTCCTTAATAGATCTAGGCTCATTATTAGTATAATATAAAATAAACATACAATGGAATTATGGTGTGATATACTTGTGAGCTAGTTTGAGTTTCCTTGTGAACCTTCTCAATCATGTATTAAGAGGCTCATACTATTGTTAATCTAAAATATTTGAATATGACCCTTCTTCTTCCTCTAAATCCTCTTTTTCAACTTGTTCTTCAACATGTGCATCTTCTTGCTTGATCTAAATTAAACTTGAAATATAGAGGATAATACCCAATGAGGGACTAGTTTTCTTATGATCAATGATTGAAACCACAAATAAATATGGATTAATAATTACTCAAGACATAAAATATCTTCCCATTTAAAATTAAGATATTATGTATTTTTTCAAACCATGTGGAAGATATGCATGCCTTCTAATATATCTCCTTGATAATGAAATCGTGCTATTTATACATTTTTATATAAAACTACAAAACTTAGTTAAAAACTAGTAACTATGGTTCTCATTAGAAATTGAAGATTCATAGCACCCATTTCATCCTTGGAAATTAAAATAGCATAGATCTGTATGAGGAAAAATTAGTTACAAGATAAATATAAAAAATAATTAAATATTTAATATTGGGACCTCAACTTGGTGGTGTCAAAAATCCAATCTTGTTAGCAAAAAATGTTCAAACTACTTTTATGTCCAAGATTTTTATTTTGATATATGATAGAATGAAGCTTTCAAACCTCTCCATAATAAAATAAAATAAAATAAAATAAAGGGCTAATTAACTCCAAAGTCCTCCAAAAAAAATAGATTACATGTATAGATGTAGAGAATATTAATAATTTTTTTTTTAATATTGAACCTTGATTCATCCATAAAAATTCTATCCAAATGGGTTTAATATATCAATTGGATCACTTCTTATAAAAAAAATTTCAAAATTCCCTTGTCTTCTTCTCTTTTTTCTATGGCTATATTACAATAAACATAACTTTGTGATCCATAAAATCACATCTCTACAATATTTTTTTTAGATGATTCCAAAGTTTATAGCCCTTAACTTATTTTGATAACTAATAAAAATGAATTTTCTATTCTTGAAATCCAACTTAGACCATATCACTTTAGACACGTGAAAACAATTCCCATAGCTAAAAATTATAATGTTTGAAACAAAGGTATTTTTAGCTACCACACTTCATGCAATATCTACTAGAGTAGAACAAGGCGACCTTTTAATCAAATAACCTTTAGTACTTACAACCTCAACCCAAATACCCTGGTCAAGCCTACTACTATTCAATGTAATTCTAGATTTATCCATCAAAGTCCTAGATTCGTCATTTTATGGTGTCATTTTTTTATGGCATATAAGGATTTGTCTTCTACCTTGAACAAAACCGACATGTTTATATAAATCACTAAATTATGTAGAGAGATATTCACCTCTATTATCTAACCTTAATAATTTTAGTTTTTGTTTCTTATTTTCAATAAGAACCTGAAAATCATTAAACTTTTTAAAAGTAATTGACCTATGCTTTAAAAAATAAATTTGAGTATAGCATGAGTTTTCATTGATAACTGAAATGTAATAACAAGATTAACCAATTGAAGCAACACCCATAGGAATAAAATCATAATTATAAATAAGATCAATTAATTTATTTTCTCTAGTGTTTCAAGAATTAAAATTAACTCTACTTCATTTTTCAAACACACAGTTCCAATATTTTTTTTAAATAACTAGATGTACCATCCAACATATTTTTATTAATAAAAAAATTTAGTCTTTTTTCACCAATGTGGCCTAATCTATGGTTCTAAAAAATACATGAGTTAGAGATTTATATTACATCAAGGTAAATTTGTAATATGAAAATTCTTCCAACTAAAAAAAGGGTGTACTATATCAAGTTCCCTTAGCTAGCACTAAATTCCCTCTATTCAAATTGCAACCACTCTTGTCAAATTATGGGAACACAAACATAACTTCACCTAGAAACCAAAATTAAAAATATTTTTAGGATTAGGATATGTAGCACAATTGTAGATAAAATTCTCTCCTATTAAACTAGAAGCAAAATTTACTTTCCCATTACAAATAATATTTTGTGAATTATTGTCACCAAGGAACAACTCGTCGTAATCATATTATTTTTAATGAGAAAACTATTTCTTGTGAGGATTAGTGTGATATGAGGTACCTAAATCAATCAATCATAAGTCATCACTAGCAAGGATAATAAAATAAATAATATATCAATAGCATTATCATCAAAGTATTTATCTGTAGAGAAGTCTTTAATCTTATTCTTGTTATTGTAAATGCTCTTCAAACAAACTTAGTTTCCATAGTTCCAATATCTAAACCAACTCTTACAAAGGGTTTAGGATACATTTTTAATTTGTATCTCTCCTCATCTCCCATTTTCTCGCCAATTTTTTATTAGGCATACATAATGTTACAACATGCTGGCTTGTGGTAGGTTGGGGAGTTTTGCATCCACTGGTGAGCTGGATATCTCTATTTCTATCTTTGAAGCACGTTCTCCTTGGGTGGGCTTGAGGTCCACTTAAGACTTGATGTTTCGGGTCCATTCAAAACCTGTTGTTCATGATTTTTGGGTCCATTCAAAACCTATTTTTCCTTTTTTCAAAAACAATTAGTTCAATTAAAAACATAACATATGCCCCATGTTGAGATAGGACTAATTATGATTTGATTTATTTTATTATTCTTGTAGGTGAGGGTCTCTAATTTAATGGTTTCCTTGTAGTTGACAAACATATTTTCTCACCTCATTTTTTCCCTTTCCACTTATTTTCCCATTTAACCTTTTATATTTTTATTTTTCATGTTATGTAGTTATAAAAGTCTTAAATATGAGTATAATAGGTTTTATTTTCAATAAATCCTCCACCAACTTTGTATATTAGTATAGGTTAAATCATTCTAGTTTGGATGACTCAATAATACAAATATTAATAATAGTATAAGAGCATGTGCTTGTTAGAGCTGGTAGATTCGTCTAATATCATCTTAGAGTCACTCAAGAACTCAAGCCTCCAAGATCACCTGCAAAAACTAAAAACAACCTTGTACAAGAGGGAAAATCAAGAACTTGAATCTATAATAATGGATGCAAGATTATGGCCAATATGAAATAATCAAAATTGCAATAATATTGGATTGGAATCGAATTGGAATCAATGAAATATGATGTACATATGATTCCTTGATTATAAATATAAAGATGTGACATATGATTTGACAAGATCTTGATATGCCTCTTAATCTTGTATAATGGGACAACTAACTCAATATTATTAAATTGCATAAGACATAAACATTAATTAAAATCCAACTAGATAAGATATGATAAGATCTTATCTATAAAACTAAAATTTCTAAAAAATACACCTAGGACCTAAGTGGTCTTAACATGTAAATATGACCTATTAGAGAACTAGATAGGTAAAACACCTATTTACACCAACAATGCTTAATATACCTTTAGATAGTAGAGAACATAGGATTCCTAGGTTGCACATGAATTACACAAACGATAAGGGGAATAATAAGAGGGTACATTAAATATTTTTACATCTTTTAGTTATATTTCTAACCTAGTATACTATAAAAGAGATCCTTAGGTCTCCAAGGCTAGTAAGCTAGTGTAAAGGGTATCTAGTGATAAATAATTGGGACATCCTTACACAAAGGTTTGGTTAAACTAAATGACCTAGTATATCCTTAATTTATCTTTAATTATCCTTTTAATATCTTCAAAAATACCATCCTTAGTTCTAAAAAGCTAGAAATGTAAAATAGTCTCTTGCTTTTATTTTTAGCCTATAATTACTAGTAGCATAATTATGAATCTTACAATTTCTATCTAAATTGACATATATTCCCTGGGATTTGATTGTATGTGAATTCTCCAACATTGTATAATAAAATTTAGAGCACCAAGAGAATAGTGTTAGCAGTGGGGATGAGAAATATATTTTTGAGGATTGAAGTTTGATGCTTATTTTGTGTGAGGTGTTAGCTTTGTCTTGTGTAACATTGTCACCACTAAAATGACACCATTATTGAGGATGTGAAATGTCATGTATTTTCTAAGAATCATCTACAAAATCAACATTGCAAGACCATGAGAGTATGTGAAGGATGTGTCACTACAACCATTACATTCACATGCTTGATGCTAATGGTGACATATTCATGTTTTGAAGACATGTCATGTGTAAAATAAAGGATAAGAGTTTTCTCATCAATAAGATCTTGGATTCCATTCCATAAGGCTTGAAATTTAATAGTAAAATGTCCTAACATCCTACTGTATGAGAAAGAATAAAGTGGCATATGATTGTACATACAATCTTTTTAATATGTAAAAGGGGGTAGTGTGATCATCCTAGGTAGAAATATAATGGATATGTATGCTCTAGAGAATCACTTAATGCAGGTTATTTTATCTTGTGTTTGTGATGTAAGAGATGAAATTATAGTGAATTTTATTCAACCTTGATGGATTCTAGATATAAGTTGAAGAGAAAAAAATATGTTTGAAGTATAATTTTTTGTTGAATAATTGACATAATATTTCCTATGAAAATAGGTTGTTAGAGATGTTATCTAGAAGAGTAAGATATAATATTTTGCACACATATTAATGTGTTGCTTGCATTGTACTATTGTGTATATAATATGGACCTTAGGGTCAACAATGAATTGAAAATATTATACAAATGCTTGAAGTAAGTCTTAAAATAATCTAAAAATCCATGGGCTAAGGTATGAAGCCAATCCAAGGTATAATTGGTTAACATACTAGGAAATAACTTAGCGAATATTCTACCATTGGATGTATAATTGGCTAACCATAAAGTATAGAGGTTTCACGCATGGTTCAAGGAATCCTATCTTCAACTATAAAATATAAAATAGAGTTTCAAATGTCTTATAGAAGAAGGATGAGCTAGGATATTAGAAGAAAACAGGTTTTATAATAATTTTAGGCATATTTGAGGGAGAAAATTAAGTTATACAATTGGGTTTCAGGATAGTTTATTTTTTATCTATATAAGATATACTATGAGAAAGTGAAGGTGGAGGGGAGGTACGATATTGAAAAAAGGATGTAGTGATGGATAGATGAGTGTATGGGGAAGATATATCAGAATGAAGTAGAGTGGAATTTATTAGAGATTTTTTGACATGTGAAGATGAAGGAAAGATGGTGTGGGTGAGAAAATATGTCGTACACATGGAAGATATACTAGGACTAAGGAGAAGTAAGAGTCATTTTTTGAAGCTCATCCAAAATGATATAAATAGAAAATATTCTATGGTTCCCCCTTCTTCAAGGTATGTATTGTGGCTAAATACTTCAAATAAAGGGAGAAGTGTAGGGAAATATTGTGAGTGAGATGTGGTATGATATTTGTTAAGAAGCAATGGAGGATCATGCGGAAGATATTCAACATGAGGCACATGAACCTCACTATCACTTTGGGAGGATTTATTAAAGTCATCAAAATATGCATAATTAATGGAAGTATAGGAGCCCTTGGGAGAAGAAGTATCATGGGAAGTGGAAAGGAGGAATGAGTACGTGTATTGCTAGAAAGCTTAAGAGTGTAGAGGAAAGAAATCAATTCACTATAATATACTCTTGGAGTTTAGTATCAACATAATAAATATAATGGGAAAAGGTGTTGAGGGTGTTGTGAAAGGAGGAGAATTCATCCATGATTGAAAATTTATAAAAAAAGGATAGTATTAAAGGAAAATAGGTCAACCGTATGTTCACCAAAATATATATTAAAAATAAACAATACTAAGGTAATATGTTATTTTTAATTACTAATAAGAATAAATTAACATTATTAATATGTTTTTAACTCATAAACAATAACAAGTTCTTTTAAATTTAATTAAGTAAAAAATATTAAGAGATGAGAATGACATAGCACTAGGAATGGAAAGAACAAAGGGATATATAATTGATTAGTTTTTGAAGGAAAGAGATACCATAAACAATCATAATTAATTCAAATCATATAGGAATCATTTGAAATAAGATTCTTATAAACTTCAACATGAATATAACTTCGTTGTCGTTCCAAATTACTTATATATACTAACACTTATATATATATATATATATATATATATATATATATATATATATATATATATATATATATATATATATATATATTAATTTAATCTTATATATAATCCCATTCTACTAAAAATAATTGTCAACTAGAAGGTGAGAATATTGAAATGAAAACAATTTGAAAAATAAAAATTATCATATATATATCCCATTCTACTAAAAATAATTGTCAACTGAATGCCAGAATATTGAAATGATAACAATTTTAAAAATAAAATAAACATCACGGAATTGTGAAAAAGTTGAAGCGAAAACAATTTAATTTGGGAAGAAGGGAAAGCTTAAGAGTTTATGGTTTGTTTTTATAGATTTTTCATTTATCTAAACTATTGTATTGAAGATCATTAAAGAGTAATTTACAGATGACATGTATCTAATCCATTATAGGTGATAAAAAAACACAAAAGCATGACTGAAAGGAATTTCTGAAAAATTCTGCGAAACATATTGAGAAAACTTTTTCTATCTTTACCTTATGAAGACAAGGATAGGATTTTAAATGACTTACAAATGAAGAGGGGAAGTTCATGATAGGTTGCAGCTTAGGGATATCAATGTAAGCCAAGACCCCCTCTAAGTTGCAATTTATCTGTGAACTGATTCCCTATACAAACAAATTCTGAAATCTGTTCCTAGTAAACCTATTCTTAAACCTATTCTAATTCAATCTATAAAACTGGAATGTTAATAATTCCCTGAGTTTATGCCTTTAAGAAGTAGCAGTCAGTAAAGGGAATTCATCTGCACCAATGGGTTGGAGTTTCATTTTTTTTTAAGGCTTAAGATGTGGAACTACAGTTATCTTATTATTATGATTTACAATGGGGTTGGAGCGTGATGCCTTTACAAACTGATTGTTATTCTCCGCTGCAGCAGCCATGGTAGATGCAACACGCCTCTCTTCTTTCTTGTATCGGATACCACATGCATTGCATAGAGACTGTTTATCAACCCACCAAAGAAAACAAGTATTAAACTGCAGAGATCTTCATATGTCTAATCAGAGATAATATTACTGTATTGTTAAACAAAATATATTGTGAAACAGAAGGGATTGTAAATCAATTGATGAGCATAGTGGCATATCAGGCTATCAATACACAAATTCTTTGTACAATTATTTAGGGTTGTTTAATTTGTTTAGGTCGTTTGTCTAAAATCATACTAGTTTTTTCAGTAGGATCACCTATTAATGCGATTTTAGATGAACTATCAAAACAAATCAAAATTTAGAATGTAAACCAGATATTTAAAAACAAAGATCTTGATTGTATTTTAAAAACAAAAGTTTCATGAAACTTACCTTGGCACCTTTAGGACCGTTCCTCCACAAAGGTGTAGTAGTGGTGTGGCATGTAGAGCAGCTTCTTGCTGCCTTATCTGAAGTCATATTACTTCGCTGCTTCTGTTGCACTATTCTTCTGGAGCTGCCATTATTGTTGTTCATGGGGTTACTGTTACCTGTCTTCTTGGGTGTTGTAGATAATAGTTCGGATCCCAAACCTGTTGCATAGTTTCTATGTGCCAGAATGTCCTTGGAATCCATAAACTTTGATCCGGAGTGGGCTATTGGAAACCAAGATATGGGATGGGAAGTGGTAGCAGCATTGGCTATAGTACTCCAACAAGGTTTGTACAGTTGGGATCTATAGACATCATTGTTTACTGGTGGTATGTTGTATAACCCACCAAATGGAACAGCTATGGTTTGTGAAGCTTCCAATTCAGAATTCGTTATCTGTTAAAAAAACAAGAAACCAAAATGATAAGAGGGGTACAAAAGACCAATATATTCAAGTGCCAAAACTATTGAATGGTTAAATTTACTTAATAATCACTCCAATTTATTATTATTTAAAAAAAAAAGGAATAAATGTAGATTGGCTGTGACCACTTTGTCAATGCAAGGTGTGTAAGTCTATTTAGCTGAGCAGAGAAATTCATGAATATTATAACAATAAGGGTCTATGTGAGAGAAACAGTTTTGTCTGATAATCTGTATGCTTGCAATTTTTTCAAAATAAAGAATGGTACAGGGTTTGAATTTTGTCTAGTCAATTACTGACCATTTTTCCAATGATAAAAAGTAACGGAACTGTTATTTTTTATTTAAAAAAATATTAAACTATCTGTGATTAGTAAGCCCTTTAAAAAAAAAAGGCTGCATAACATAAGCTGAACATAAGCTTAATGCAATTCCAACGCTTATTTGATAATTAAACAATCAATGAAATAGCTGAGCTACGCAAGTTTTAATCAAAATCTTGGTCACAAAATGAATGAAACATTCATAACAATGCAGAAATCTTTTCCTTTTCAATAATAAACAAACAGAACGTGAAAAAGACTCGAACAAATTAAAGATCTTAAATTTTTACAGTCAAACATAATATAATAAATTAGGATAACGTTGTTTTCAATTTCAAACACACCCTAAGCTATCTTATTCCCAAAAGCATTTCCTACCTGACTTTCTGTACTAACATAACAATAAAATGAGATTGGTACCTTGGGTGAAAGAAGTTTAGACTTCTTTATTTCTATGGCGTTGAAGCTACCTTGCATGGTCCTTTGCTTCAACATGTCCATGGGGTAATGTTCCTCTGGACATAGCTCAGTATGGGGCATGCCCAGAGACAGTGTGCAATCCACACCACTGCTGAAACCATCTAAACTATTGTCCATATGTTGGAATATAATTTCTCCCACTCATTGGGAATATAAATAAGATAAATATTAAATTGGAAAAAGACAAATCAAATAAGAATTTCTAGAAAGGGTTAGAAAGTTTCTAGCTAAGTTAGAGATTGTTCTAGAAGATAGACAGGTTGGCCTAAGTTCTAGAAGAGTCCTTTGTAATTTCTAGAATGTATTTTGTAGTTTCCAAAATTACCTATATGTATTCTATGCCCTCTATAAAAGAGGCATCAAGTAATGGGTTAGATTATCAGGTGGCAAGATGATCAAGTGATCATAGGCAATGTTGTAGTATTCTGGCATATGTAATATATTGAGTGATAAATGCAATGTGCAGTAGCACAGAGGATTTTTTGGTGAATCAATTTTGTGTTTATTTCTGAGTTTATGTATTAGATCTATATTCCATATATCGTCAATTATGAGGGATTAATAAACATCTAGAAATAGCCGACATGTTTCTACAAACATCTAAAATATAACTTCTAGAACTTTACCAAATTTTACTTTATTCCTAATCTCTAGTCCAGCTGGAACCTCTAGAAACTTCTAATTTAATTAATATTTTACATCTCATTTGAGGGAGAAATTACATTTCTAACCTCCCCCCTAATTTCGACCTCAAATGCTTGCATAAATTTCCTTGCTCTTGACTGTACTTTGCAAATCCTTTTCTTTGCTTGATATCTTCAAACTTGACAATGCCTTTGTCTTTGAAGTCTTCAAACTTCAAACCATCTCTATGATCTGTAGATCTCTTTCCTCAAGTCTTTTCAACTCTCACCCTCTTGAAAGTCCTTCAAACCTTGATTATCAAATATTTCAAAAACTTTAATTGGAAGTCTTCTCTACAAACTTGCTATCTGTAACTTTCCATCAAAATCTTTGATTTCTTTCAATTTTGACATAGGAAAATTTCCACTTGAACAACCCTTTAAACATGCCTATCATCTTTTGCCAACTTGATCCGTAATTCCATCCACAATCCATTTTCATACAATCTACCATAGAATCCTTCTTGCACTCTTTGTTCCAACATGTCTTTTCAGAATGACTCTTCAAACCACAAATACTACATGGATGTAAATCCCAACATCTATCCTTCGTATGTCCTTTCCTATTACAATGACAACATTGCACACATTCCTTTTCTTTAATAAATTTGGTTACACCTGTATTATTTCCTTTACCTGTCACATATCCAAGACCTTCATGCTTTGGCCTCACTATTGTCTTAATTGGCTCTCTCATCCCTTGATCATGCCTTCCTAGTCCTTGTCCTTTGTATCCCATTCTTTCCATGATCTTTAAACCAACATTTTTTTCATTTTCATTACATCTAACAACATTATCATTTTGATAGTTTTTATCACAAACTTCTCCAGCAAAAGCACATTTTTCAATTGACAAATTCAAATCCTATGTACTACATGAAACATCACATACAAATTTTGACTTCAAAGATTAATTCAAGTTTGTAATTTCCTTCATCTACAAGCTATTTGAATCTTCTAATTTCTTTAATTTCTCTTCTAAGTCATCAACCAATTTTACTCTTTGTTCCAGTTCTTCATTCTTTTTCTTGATCTCCTCAAACAAACTTAACTTTTATTCTAACTCTTTATTCTTCTTTTTAACCTCATCAAATAATTTTAACTTTTCTTCTGAATTTTCATTTTTATCTTTAATTTCTTCCAATTCCTTTTCAAGATTATAATTTTCATCTAAAAGTTTACACTTTTCTCTCTGCATCTCTTTATTAATTTTAAAATAGAATCTATTATTTTTCTTAACAATATCAAATTGTTCTTTAAACCTTGTTAATTCTTCTTCCAAGAAATTGTTTTTAACCACTGAATTTTCATTCTCTTTTTTAACTCTTTTTCCAATTTTCCCCATTGAAACAAATAATTAAACTCACCTTATTCTTTTTCTAGAAACTTCCCGTGCCTTCCAATATCTTCTTTGATTTCTTTGTCAACTAACTTTGTCACTACAATTTCTACAAATTCTGGACAGCTTCTTTCCTGCCAATTTCTAAGGACTGCGGCCTCATGTCAATCTCTAATAACTCTGCATTTCATCTGATACCCTTCTCTTTGAAATCTTAGACAAAAATAATCTGCAATAGAATCAATAATAGCGACTTCCTCCTTAATGGTCATGGCTTGATTTTGTCAACTACTATATCCTTTACAACATATCCATAGCTTGACATCCTTGTTTGTTAGCTTTAGATCTACAACTTTAAACACCGATCTCCAAAATTATGGTTTCTAACTCAGATCTGTATTCTTCACCAATTCAAATATGGTACAATGTATTCTTCATTACATTAGCAGCTCAGAAAAAAAAACAAAGAAACTTAAATACAATCACCTTGATGGTTCTCCTCGGCTGCTTGCTTACCACAATCTGTAATTATAATTAAATCAGCAATTTTATTGGTAGTAGCGATCAAATGGTATTTCAAATCTACCATCTTTCTTTGGTCATAGATTTGGTTGGCTATTTATTCTCCAAGCAACTCCTGCTCTTTCCCTTGTCTTGGTCAATCCAGCCTCCAACTTCAACACAAACAATCAAGTTCAGTGTTTGTTCCAGCGCCTTTTGTCATGTTTGTGATCCGCTTACCAAAAAAGATAGCTTCAGGCTAACATGCTCTTCTCTGACAATTTCACAAATTCGCAATCAACATTGACTGTGCTGGGAGCTCCTTTGAAACTTCTTCCGCAATACTTAATTAATCTGCAATCATATCAACACCGATCTTGAATGCTGCAAGTAGCTCTTCTCCATCAGCGATCTGCAAACCAAACAAAAAACCCACGATCTCCCTTGACTGGCAGCGTATACTTCAATGACTCTTTTCACTTGCGATCACTGAGCCCCAGCAAACATGATCCTTTCTTGAACAGCAAGATCAACACCCTTTTAGATTCATCCGCTTTTAGGTTCCTCAAGATGAAAATTATAATCTTGAAAAGGAATTGGAAGAAGTTAAAGATAAAAGTGAAAAGTTAGAGGAAAAGTTAAAATTATTTGATGAGGTTAAAAAGAGGAATGAAGAGTTAGTGGAAAAGTTAAGATTGTTTGAGGAGATCAAGAAAAAGAATGAAGAACTAGAACAAAGAGTGAAATTGGTTGATGACTTAGAAGAGAAATTAAAGAAATTAGAAGAAGCAAATAGTATGTAGATGAAAGAAATTACAAAAGTGAATGAATGTTTGAAGTCAAAATTGGTTCATGATGTTGCATGTAGTACAGATGACTTGAATTTTTCATTTGATAAATGTCTTTTTGCTGAAGAAATTTGTGATAAAAATTGTCAAAAAGATAATGTTGTTAGATGTAAAGGAAATGAAAAAAATGTTGGTTTAAAGATCATGGAAAGAATGGGATACAAAGGTAAAGGCTTAGGAAGGCACGATCAAGGGATGAGAGAGCCAATTAAGCCAATAATGAGGCCAAAGCATGAAGGTCTTGGATATGTGACAGGTAAAGGAAATAATACAGATGTAACCAAATTTGTTAAAGAAAAGGAATGTGTGCAATGTTGTCATTGTAACAGGAAAGGACATACGAAGGATAGATGTTGGGATTTACATCCTTGTAGTATTTGTGGTTTGAAGAGTCATTCTGAAAAGACATGTTGGAACAAAGAGTGCAAGAAGGATTCTATTGCAGGTTGTATGAAAATGGATTGTGGATGGGTTTACGGATCGAGTTGGCAGAAAATTACAGGTATGATCAAGAACTTGTTTAAGTATAAGAATTCACAAGTGAAAGTTGATGGCATTCAAGCAAGGTTTTCAAAAGGAATAATTGATAATAAGTTTGAAGATGATAGCAATCATGGAAAGACAAGACATCAAAGAAGGTAGAAAGTTACAGATAGTGAGTTTGCAGAGAAGAAGACTTCCAGTTTGAAGTTATGAAGTTTGAATGACTGCGGCAGCAGTGGGTGAGAGTTGAAAAGAGTTGAGGAAAGAGATCTGCAGATTATAGAGATGGTTTGAAGTTTGAAGACTTGGACAAAGACAAAGGCATCATCAGGCATGAAGATATCAAGCAACGAAAAGGATTTGCAAAGTCAGCAGTCAAGAGCAAGGAAATTTATGCAGCAGCATTTGAGGTCAAAATTAGGGGGGAGTGTTGGGAAATGTAATTTCTCCCTCAAATTAGATATAAAAATATTAATTAAATTAGAGGTTTCTAGAAGTTCCAGTTGGGTAAAGTTCTAGAAGTTATATTTTAGATGTTTGTAGAAATATGTCGGCTAATTCTAGATGTTTCTTAAACTCTCTATAAAAGAGGCACAATGTAATATTTTTTGACAAGCAATTGAGGAAGCAATGGAATGAGGTGCAACAGCACAGTTATGAATTAAATTTTTGTGTGTCTTTTTCAGTGTTTTATTTTTTGTATATGTGTGTGAATGTCTTGTGGATGTGAGATCCACCTTCTTCACTATAGAACTACTACAAGTCTTTATTAGGACACTGGAGCAAGGTCCTACTCCTTCAATTCTCCTCCTCGATTAAGCATTTACGCACGATCAAGTATTGCTATTACCCAAACTTTCAGTAATTCCAGTAACAGTCTCACATGAACTCCCATTGAACAAATCCAGAGTGTACCTGTGTCTTCTTTTTCTCTTCACAGGTGAGCAGGAGAGCTTCAGTCCAAACCTCGTCTCCTTGTTGTCCCATCAATCCATATCCTTGAGATCTATAAACCCACTTCAAAAAAGTAGCCCTCAAATCCAAAATGCAACTCTAGAGGAAAATTTGCAATCAAATCAAAATCATGGAGCAAAAACACAAGACATTCTTTGATAGCCCAATATACCACTTTGGCTAAAGCGTGTTTAGAACTCTAGTTTATGATTCAAACCCAACACTCAATTTGTCTTTTTAAAACCAAGAAGCAACATGAATTGAAATGTATCACTTAAAAACAAATGTCTACGAACGCAAATGTTAGAAAGATTATATTTTCAAAATAGGAGATGCACATATTGTAACCTGACAACCTGGTGCACACACATTTGTACTATATAAAAGTTAAAAACTATCTCCGATGGCAGGTTAACTTATGCTATACATCAATGTATTCCTTATGGACACATATAAGATATATCTTTCTGGACATATATACAAAATGTATCCTCTGTATCCACACCCACATCGATATTCTAGTGCAGGAGCACCAAGCTTGAATTTTACAAAGAAAGTCAAATGTTAGGTTTTAGGTGGTTTGTGTCATTTTATGTTTAATAAGGTTGATTTAAACTATTTAAATGTATTCAAGTTGGTTTGGGGTCATTTGAGTCAAAAAAATATAAAAAATACAAAATGTGTAAAAGTTGTCAAGGCAAAAATGCTGAAAAGTGCAAATTAGAGAGTTTAAAGGTTATTTAGTGAAAATGAAGTTCAAAAGTCAGTTATTCTCAGTTGGGAAGGTTCAATATGTCTTTAAAAACATTTATCCACGTTTGTAATGAAGGTTGGAGGCATCTGGAGAGAAATTTCAATAAAAGAACAATTGTGTTTTCCAGATTTTGCATATTTTTCACTATTTTCAGGCCTGGTACGGAATTGTACGGAATTCCTTTTGAAAATTTCTTATATGGGTGAATAGATAAATTAATTAGCTTTCCAATTCTTCTGGTTTGAGCGAAAAATATTGAGTTTTGCACATTTTACAAACGTTTTACTAAAACTGCCTGTGTATCTTTTGTATAAGGTTTTTGAGGGCACCTAAAATGTGAAAAAGGTCCATTCCACCTTCTGTAGTTGATGTATCTCAGTGGAATGGACCAAAATATGTATTCTTAGGTGTGTAGGGTTCTAATTTATGCAGGTGTGTTCATTTGAGTGTCAAGGTGTGATGCCCTAGGTGGAAAAGTGTGAATTTCCATTGCAAGATGATGGCTCAAAGAAGGAATATGATGGTGCAGCATTGGTAGAGGATGTGGGTGAGTTTCTGGAGAATTTTTAAGTGTATTGGAAGGTGTTTGAACAGTTGGTAAGAGTTTTAGAAGCCTGGAGTATACCTTTTCAATAAACCCCTAAGAAACGTGCTGAAAAATGAGGGTTTTTGTGGGTGTCTTGTTGCAAGGTGATTCTCAATATGAAAGTTGTGGATTTGGGGGTTTTGATATATGGGAACTGCTGCCCAAATGAGTTTTTGTGTTTTTGGTAGGTTTTGAAGGCACTTCCTTTGGAAAAGTGGCCTAATTAGGCCTAGAAACAGTGTAGAAAAGGTTGGATCAGCAGGTTGTTACAAAACAACAATATCTTATTTTCGGATATGTGATGGAATGTCCACATGGGTGTCTGGAAAGTATAATAGTTTGTGGGTTTGATCAGCCGCTTGTGAGTTGAGGTTCAAAAACCTAGTTTGGAGGGCTACTAGCCATGAAGGCTTGAAGAATGAAAAATTGATGAGATTGAGTGATAAGGATTTGAAGGTGATTTAGTTGTGCTTATTTTGTGTTGGTAAGGAGATTCTAACCCTTGTCTGCATCAATATTCCCACCCACCACTGCCCTCAACAACATATGTCACATACATAACTCTGCAAAATTTATTCTTTTCAATCCAGTGTACACAGTCATCCTATTTTTACGCTCTCTCCACGATGGATGCCCTAAACAGGGAGTATTTTGCATGCATATAAACAATTAATATCTATCGCATAAATGAATAAAATGGTTGGACATCCTAAAACAGATGCTCCATGTATGAATAATAAGACAGTGAGAAGTGGGTTATATGGCATTCTCATTTTATTCTATTATGTATGAATAGCAATATCTGTCTGGCAGAAATAAAAGCAAAACGACAGATTTCGCTAATCCAAGATCGGATTTTTATTGGCAAAATCGATGGAAAACCCATCTAAAAATAGCTCTGTCGGCATGATTCTCCAAATCTGAGGTGTGCAGTGTAGCAGCCAAGTGTTTTCCGATTGTCATTGACTGCTTTGCATCTACAATAGATTCATAGTCCTATTTTTATTCTTACTATGATTATTATCCTCTTCATCTTTCTATTTTTCATGAATGCTATGATTGCGTATCACCTTCCATCGCCAAACGCAGGGCAGAACTGTCAGATGAATCCAGCGATTTTTCTTGCAGCGCCTCTGAATGTGAGGCATGTGTAAGCTAAAACTTTAAGGGAGCTTCCAGATTGATTTACCTCAATTCACTGCTTGCCAGCTTGATCGTATTTTGCAATACATTTTTGAAGTGGCGACCACTTATTTCTCCATTGTTGTGACAGTATCATAGATTTACATAGCTAACTAATCTTCTGATTTCATTAACCTGCATCTATTGTTTGCCTGCTTGCCACTCACTTGGCTTACGTGCAACATCTTCCTACTCCAATCGACAGTGGTTAGAGCCATCTTACTGCTATATTTGAAGGGAGCTTTGAATGAGTTTGTCACCCCAAACCGCTACATTCGAAATTATCACTTAGGATTCCAAATTATCCTAGTTCCTTATTAACGATCAAAGGAATAAAGTCAAATGTTGGGATTAATACCATAGAAATGTATGTAAATTATGGAATTTTGTAAGGATAGAGGAATTTTATGGTTTTGTTGTATTGTTAAATATGCAGTGTAGTAGTTTTGTTTCACCCTGATCAAGTGAAGTCTGTGTGTTATAGCAACCTAAAATCAATTTGAAACTGCCTTTGGTAGACATGTCTGTAAATTGTGGAATTTTTTAACTGCCTTTTAGACATATATACATGAAGGTTAGAGGAATATCGTGGTTTTTTAATACTCTTCTTAATATGTTTTAGAAATTATATCAAACCCACTTACTTATATGATGTTTAAAAACTCCATCACATATTGAAACATTTCAATTGGGGTGTTTATAGTATTTGTAGCTCACAAATCTATTGGGAAATTGAGTTGGAATGAACACATTATAAAGGTAAACTTGAATTTCATTGAATGGGGAAAGATTTTTGAGGTAAAAAAAATAAAAAAATTGTTCTATTAAAGGAACCTTCCAACCAACTTGTTAATATACAATCATAACTCTATAATAATAAAATTATTAATGTTAAAATAAAATATAAAAAATAAAGCTAGCTGGAATAAATAAGGAACTCTTAAAAAAATAAAGATAACATCCTAAAAACTAGCAATGACTCATTTAATAATTGGACAAGAACAATGAACAATCTATGGTAAAAATGTGCTAACCAATATTGAGTAGATGTTTTTATCAATATTAATAACCAATGAAGTGCAAACTTTACTGCCCATTGCCTTTTCAAATTTTTCTTTCTTCACACTTGCGTCACCATGTGCCTGGATGATGATGGGGAGGTGGGGGGGTAGTGGGCTTCCCCATCCTCTATCTCTTCTGTCATGGATAGTAAAAGTGAGAGTTTGACAACTTTTGCTCCTTGGGCTCCTGATGGTAAAGGTTCATCCTCATCCTCTTCTCTTTCTTGGCCCTGAAACTCATAGAAGTCACATTCTCTTTCTTCTCCCAAATTGGACTCCTTCCTTTTCTGGTGAGGACCCTTCTTCCTATGTGGAAAAGTTGATTGGTGATAAAGCCTCTTGTTTGGGGTTTTCTAGGTCTACTCCCTCCTCGGAGGCTTCATGTGTGGTGGATGGTCTTAAAGTTGTTGTTCCAAATGACATAATGCATGAGACGATTGCTAATATGCAACTCTCCCTTGTTGGTAAGTTCCTTGGTTTCAAACCTAATATAGAACAAGTTAGGAAATGGATTAAATCTACTTGGAATTTGAAAGGGATTGTTTCGATTAGTTTAATGGTAATGTTCTTTTCTTATTTAGCTTCAAATTCTATGAATATATGCTCAAATTCCCCATAAAAACTTCATAAAATTTTTCCTTGTTGTAACGCCCCATCGTGCGAACCCCAAAGCACAACTAATGCAACAAAACCGAATAATTTTATTTTTGTAAATAACAAAACATACATGAGATACACATTAACTTATGACATATAATTCATTTAAACAAATTCACTATCACTTACGTCCCTTGGGGTACACGAGGAGACATTACGAAATCCTAATTCCATACAATGACGATAAGGAATGAAAGCCCAAGAACAAACCATGATCAAATATAGGATTACAATAATAGCACATACATTAAAATTCATCAAGAAGAAACTATCCACTTAAGTAAACACAACATATAAAAGATTAAATTAATCTTAATAATGATAACACACTATCATCACATGAACTTAATGGATCATATTTCCACAGATACAACACATTAATAAACAAATGATAGGTATCAATATTCACATAAAGTTACACAGATAAAATAATACACCACATCATTTTTATTACATTACAATGTTCAAGTATTACAATGATACAAACGTGTTCCCCAATATGGATGGGAACCACATGATAAGATAGAATGATTCAACTGGATAGATAAGTACAAAGTATCATGACTGACTCCAAGCTAGGTACAATCTGGAGTCTCTGAAAGTGGCACAAATCTACACCTCTTGATCCTCGACTCGGGACCCAATGGGGTGCTTAGCACATTCCACCCGACCACGTGGTTCCAAAGACCCAACCCCCGTGCTAAGGAGATGACAAGAAAGAATCCTTGGCCAAGATCATCCAAACAGAGAACCACAAGACTCAATGTCATACAAGAGTAACAAGAACACAAGGATAATCTCAACATCAATAACCCATGACCAGAAACATGACATCCAAACATGATTCAATAAAAAACTTCATAACAGGGAGAAACCACTTTCAAATCATAACAACAATAAATCATTTTCGAGACAACAATAAATCACTTTCAAAATATTACAACAATAAGTCACAAAATATATCATCAATAAATATCAAGTT
>VDFB02118526.1:0-64532 GCA_007258455.2 Sequoia sempervirens
AAGCCACCAATTCAAAGAAAGGTTGAATCTCATAATCAACAAAAGAAGGGGAATGAAAAGGTTTGGAAAGAAGACCATGAGTAAGGATGATGCTACACTTGTGCACTCTACAGAAGATTCCAATATAAACTAAGACAAAGGATTATCCTAGGGGGAGATTTCACTTGCAGATTCTTTTTTCCCCTTGAAAAGAAAAAAATGTGTTGAATATTTTAGCATGAAAGAAGATTTGAATTAGATTAGTCAGTTTCTAGATCTGTTGTGCATAAATGGACCTTCATTGAAGATCTTGGTGAAGTTAGATGGTGTGTGAAGGTTGGTACACTTGTTCTGATTGATGTCATTCTAGTTTGGTGTACCACGCATAAAGATAAAGTTTCAGAAGAATAAGCCATTCACAGTGCATTCTCTTTGGTCAAGTCTTTATACCTTCTTAAGTGAAAGATATTAGTCATAGGGTTCCAAATTGGCATAGTGATGAAATGTTGAAGGATTGTTGGAATGTTCTGAAATTATTCCAGAAGAATTTTTTTGTCCATACAAATTTGTGGACATTTCCAATGCATGCTATCTTATTGTATGAGAAGATTCAATGATCTGTAAATTTATATATTTCAAATAACAGTGTGCTACAATATCTATCTATTCTATAGAACATATGTTTGGGTACTTGCGACAATTGGTGCTTGAACAAATCAATTACATCAGTTGGTGTAGTTGTCAAGTTTATTCTACAAGTGGTATGTTTGGTTGAGAAAGTTGTGAATATAATCTTTGGATACTAGAAGGGTACTCTGGATTATGGTCTATGGTACAACAAGATCAAAATTTATCTCTGAGTGCCTATACTAATTCTTATTGGGCAGGTTGTGTTGATGATCGGAGAAGTACAAATGAAAGTGCATTCTTTTTGGGAGATAGATTAATCTCATGGTTAAGTAGAAAGTAGGATTTAGTGTCTTTGTCCACAACAGAAGCAGAATATATTGTTGCACCATCTTGTTGTACTCAGGTGCTTTGGATGAAGTATACTTTGAAGGATGTGAAGGTGTTTTATGATGAACATATTCCAATACTATGTGAAAATATAGTGCAATAAACATTTCCAAGAATTCAGTAATGCAATCAAGAACTAAACACATCTCAATTTGGTATCACTTTCTAAGAGAGAAGGTTACAAAACATGAAGTCAAAATGGAGTATGTGCCTACCAAGGACTAGATTGAAAACATTTTCACTAAGGAACTTTTAAAGGATACTTTTGAGTATTTGTGGTAGAAGTTAGGGGTTATTGCCCCTCCTTGCTCTAACTAGATGCATAAATGGTGCATCTATCCAAGGGGAGAAATTCATGTCATATAATTTTCTCTTGAATTGATGTGTTGTCTCTCAAGGGGAGTTGGTAGAAAGGGGAAGTCCTGAAGATGTTAAGTAGTTATTGTGTATGTACAAATGGATAAAGAATATGTGTTGTTGGTCAAAGGGGGAGTATGTGATGTTTTTTCAATAGAAGATATTTTTCCCTTTGTCCGTAAAAGAATGTCCCACTGCTTTGCGCAAGAGTGTATGGCCCTTTATCCTTGATGTCAAAGGGGGAGAGTGAGAAATGTATGTTGCCATCAATGCCAAAGGGGTAGATTGTTGGTAGTTGTTGTCATTGATGTCAAAAGTGATTTTTGGTTGTCATTGATGTTAGCACTCAAGTAGTAAGTTGTTAGTCCTTGGCATCGGTTTTCATTGTTATATTTAGTTTGGGCTAACATTGGTGATGAAGTTCATGGTTGGATGTCATGCATTATCAAAGAAGAATCGTTGAAGTTAATGGTTTGATGTCATGCCTTATCAAAGAAGAATTGTTGAAGTTCATGGTTGGGTTTCATTCCTTATCCAAAGAAGAATTGCTAAAGTTCATGGTTGGATGTCATGCCTTATCAAAGAAGAATTGTTGAAGTTCATGTCTATCATCAGAGCTGATTTCATAATGATATATTCAAAAGAGGATTAGAAGCATGAATGATAGTGGAGAGATGTTGTTGAAGGTCTATAGTATGTATTATGCTTTGTTCTAATGTTCCTAATGAAGTATGTGTTGATGAAAGGAAGTTTTGGCCTCCGCATGTTGCTTAAGTGTTTCCGGTTCAGGACTTTGCATTGAAGTATGTCTGAGAGAATGCTATGCATTCCTTTGTTGTTGATTATTTGGTCTTTTAGTTTGGTATTCAATGTTAGTATTTTGTGGATGTTGCACTCCTATCTTTTTAGGTCACCTAAGTTACCGAGGAGATCTTTGTGAATTGCAAAAGGTTGGTAATGGTGTTGTCCAAATTGATCCATGAAATGCTCTGAACTTCTCTGCATTGATGTCTCTTCTCCTATAGCTTGGTAAATGTTATCTCAACACCTTTGTAGTATCTTAGTTCCAATCTCATGTGTTGAAGTGATCCACAAGTTTTTCTACTAATGCTACATCATCTGGCTATGTATCATGTGCTTCTTGAATGCAGTATTTTATACTTGATTGATCTACAGTGGCTATTGATGGCATGAAAATATGGAAAAAGTATATGAAAGTGTTTTTGGATGTTTAGGGAACATCCCCATGTGATCCATACACTACTAATTGGTTGCTTTAGTGCCACATTGTGTCTTGAGTTGGCTTTTTGGGATAGTTGTGGATATCTAACCAACAGGGCTTGTTCCTTTGCTTGTGTTGTGTGCTTGGGGGGATGCGCCAATAATGGAAGATGTGTTATGAGATATTTGGGTCTTGACCTATCCTTCTTGGGACCAAATCAAGTTAATTCAATAAGAAGCATATTTATGGACCGAATAGTTATGAGCTTCAACATTTCATCCACACGTTTCCTTGATGTCGACTTAGGTTGATGTGCACCTACGTGTAAATTGTTTTGGATCACATTGGAATAAGTGCTAAGTGTGTTTATCATCCTTTATATCTTCTAGATAGGACCACATTATGTTTTGGTGGCCAACCAGTTGATTTCATTGTTTATCCTTTTCCTAGCCAACCTAATTGAAGTTTTGAAGTGTTGCGATGGATATAAATGCAAGATTATTTTAGATGCAACAAGATGGTGAAGTGTACAAGTGTGAAGAAGTGGGTTTTTGAATTGTATAGAATATCCAACAATGATAGTGCTAAAGTGTGTGAAAGGAAAGATCAATTATGTTATAATGCCTTGATCAACAAAGTGTTATGTTGACAAGAATTGTAGTATTTATCTAAATATTTGTATCTTGCTCTGAGATAGTGAATCTCATCACGTCCTTTGTATCTTGAAGTTGTGTTGGCTTTAGTCTTGCAAGTCCTTTTTGTATCTTTCTCTAAGGTAGTGAGCCTTCTTGCAAGTATTTTTGGCAGTGAGCCTTTATATCGTGAGTTAAATCTCACGATGGTTTTTCCCTCATTAGGTTTTCAACATAAATCTGGTGTTCTCCTTGTGCATGTGTGTCCTTTGTTTCTTTCTCACTACTACTAATTTGGTTAGAAGTAGAATTGATATATATTGCATTGGTTAAAGGTTGTTGAAGTTGCTAAGGATTCAAATTGCTATATCATTCTTTGTTATTGTTAGTTTTAAGGTTTTGATTTGCTTGAAAAGGTTGGTTTATCCTGAAATAGTTAAGTTCTGAAAGGGGTTAAGTTTTTGTGTAGATTAATTCACCCCCCTCTTAGTCTTTCGGTGTGTTCAACACCTTGTCCTTTGTATTTATAAAACTTTGGAATTTCAAAGTTTGGGGGAAAGGGTAACATTATGATGCTTCTGTCAAATGGGTATAGGCATAAGTCTTGAACTATGTATGATTTTTTTATCTTTCCCCATTGTATATCCCAAATTTTTTGTTAATGTTTGGATTTGTGAAGATATATCTCTTGGTGGAATGTTTGTTAATGGATTGTACGTGTTGTATAGATTTGGATCTTGGTATGTAGGTGGGTTTATACCATACAAATTGTATGGAGGTGGAGGACCTATTTGATATTGTGCATTGTAAGGTCCAAATTGGTGTTGAGGTATGATGTTTTCTTGGGGGTTTTGTTGCATGGATATTTATTGTTGTTGTTGTGCAAGTAACTGTTGTTTGTCTTGCAACTATTATTCAGCATGCAATTATTGTTGAGCTTGCAATTATTTTTTAGCATGTAATTGTTGTTGGGAAAGTTGTTATTGTTGTGCTTGAAGTTGTTGTTGAGCAAGTTGTTGTGCTTGAATTTGTTGTTGATATGCCATGTTTTTTTGGTGTTGTGGAGTGGGGTTTGTTTGTTGGGGATCAATCTATTGATTTGATGTTATGATGTTGTGGTGTGGAGGTTGTTGGTGGTATTGTGAAAGGATGTTATGTTGAGATGGTTGTTGATATTGAGTTTGAGGTTGTTGATATTGATTTTGAGGTTGTTGATGATATGCAATGTTTTAATGATATTGTGGGGATAGAATTTTTTGTTGTTGTGAGGTAATGTATTGATGATGTTGAGGATGTTGTGAGGTGTATTGATTTTGAGGAATGATATTTTGAGAAAATTGTTGATGTTGTTGTGGGATGATGTTTTGTTGATGAATGATTTTTTGTTGGGGTTGTGTGGTAAAGGGATTGCTCCCATAGTTCACCAAATTTGGATTTGGTACATTAGTGTTTGGTATGTTGGTGTTTGTTATGTTGGTGTTTGGGATGTTTGGATTTTGTAAGCCTAGGTTTGTTGAAGTCCCTAGACCTTGAGTGTTATATAGCAGATTTTTATATTAGTTTGACAAGTTCATTTCATCTACTCCTTGTAAAGTGATTGTGCGTTGAATTGGTATATTTATGGAAGGATGATTTGGTATTTGTTCAATGATATTATGAACCAAGGATTGAATTTATGATGGAAATTTTTTTGCTCCAAAACCTAAAAGGTTTGTGTCCCTAAGTTGATTGATATCAAAATCTGTAGGAAATATAGCACCTCATTGTGTGAGTCTTAACACGCATAGGTTTGTATCTTGACTTATAACTACATCTATTACTTTAACAAGAGATGGGTCATGTTGCATCTCTAATATCTATTCAAGGGTGAAGTCAATGGGGTTTTTAGTGTCGTCTATTATATGGATTGTTTCAACTTCAACAAGATTGGGTTGGATTTTTGTTCACAAAGGATTTTAATCCCCTTTAGATTTTGTTTGAGGCATTCCATAGGGTTGAACACTAACACTTGTGGTAGTAGGAGCATTTGAACCACTAGGATTTGATTCTATGTTTGTCTTGTACTGAGATCTTGTTGTGACCATACAAATTGTAATAATCCTAGGAGATATTGATGTTTGAAAGTGTGTAAAGATTTTTTTGTTGGCATATTTGAGTTGCCTCAAATCAAGCTGGTAAAGATACCTTTAAGCCTTTTTTAGACCAAATGATGAATGCTTTTTGGATGAGTGGATGTAGTGAAACCTTGAAGTTGTTGAAAAAAATTGTTTTGGACAAAGTCTCTTATTTTTAGAATGTGTTTGTGATGATCCTTGCTTATACTATACAAATGAGTCTAAGCTAAGGAGGGTGATAATGAGATCCACAAGATTTGGGAGTAGACTAATGACTCCAAAGCAAGTTAACTCTCAAATTTTTGATACTAATTCAACTAAGCACTTGTAAGAAAATATTGTTTCAAGTAAAAAGCTAAACTAGGATATTATAATAGAGATTTTAACCAAAAGTGAGCTATGTCAATTTCTAGGTTATTTATTTTGAAATGAATTGATTTGTTTGTTTCTTTGAATGAGTAGGATGACCACAAGTTTATTTGGCATGAATATCAAGATTTCTAATGTTTGGAAAAAAAATAGGTTTCTCTATTTTTTGCTGATAGTCAAAGGCGTCAAACTATTTTCTACAAAGGCATCAAATTATTTTCTACAAAGGAATCAGATTGTTTTCTATAAAGGAAATGAAGTATCTAAAAAAGCATCGAGACATAATAGAAGCATCACATTGTTTGAGTCAAAGGTGTCGAACTATAAATTTCTAATTTTACTTTGAAACAAAGGCATCAAGATGTGCAAAGGCATCGAGATGCAAACAGAGGCAATGTTATGATAAAAATAGAGGTGTCAATTTGCACAAAGGCATCACACTATCAAGACAAAGGCATTGCTTTGTTCTAGAGGTTGAATTATTTTGTAATTTGACCTAGGAGTTTAAATTTTTAAGGTTTTTTTTATGTTTAAAAGATTTGGAAAGTGATAGAAAACAACAAACAACATGTAGGACTGACTCAATTGGGTGTTTGGAATATTTTCACATGTCTTTTTCAACAAGTCCACACTAATTAGTATCATAGGTAGATTTACAATAAGTACACGCCATAGATGTATACATCCTAATTTATTGATAGATTGGGATTACCAACTTAGAGTAGGCCTACATAATAAAATATCATCCAATGAGTGGACGACTAGAGTATGCCAAGTTCATGTACCATCTTGACACCTCTTACCTTGAAAGAAAAAGATCCTAACAAGGGATTAGAGTCACCTCAACAAAGGTTGGTACATACCAAGTAACTTCATGCATTGATCCTTGTACATTGCACCACTTTAAGCTGACAGTTCACAAATGGCGCTTAGGCTTCTTGATTTTCCAAGTTTGTAGTAGGGGTCTATTGTGAATAGAGAGCTCATTCACTATGCCAGAGTCGAGAGGGGTCTCCTCTCTTCTCATCACCTATACATGTATTGACACATTGAGGGTCATGAGGCTTAACTTGAAGGACATGAGCCACTCCTTGGGGTATAACTTTCATTCTTCCCCTTTATATAGCTCATCATGAAACATGCTTGAGATCAAAACTTGGGGTGATGAGGCTGATATGTTAGGATCTATGACAATTGCTAAGTGAATGTTAATTTTTATGTAAACGAGTAATTGAATGTCTTAAGCTTAATTTCAAATGATTTTTAAAAGACATTAAAATGATTAAAATAATGGAAATAGGAAATCACATAAATAAGAGAAGGCAAGAGACCACAAATTGATAAAGGAGTTCACCAAATGGCTATGTCTCTGGGTCGCTCTCCAATAGAGTGATCGATCCTTGATTATGGTCCAAAATGGTTTACAAGGCACTTCAATTTGTTACAAATCTTTACAAAGTCTCCTCAGATGATAATGAAGTGTAGAAAATTCCCCCTCCTTCAAGTACAAAATAACTTGGCTTTAAGCCCAGATAGTATAGAGTAGAATAACCTCACTATCAAAATTCCTCTATCTCCCTTGTCCCACAAAGCCAAAAACCCCCATTTAAATGCAATTTGATACTCCATTTAGGGGTTAACAATAATATTTCCCCAATATTTCTTGTATCTCCTATACTAAGCCCTTATTCTAATTAAATCCCCTTGAAAATATTTTATAAGTAATCGAGCTTACTACTATTTAAAATCCATTTTTACTTGAATTATAAACAACATCAAATGTGTGGTGTAATGGTTATTTTGGGGTATTATTATATGGGGGGTCAGCAGTTCAAACTGGCGGCCTCCCATTTTTATATAAGAATTGAATTTTAATACTATTTTAAATAAAATTGTCACCATTTTATGCTCAAAGTCATGGCTTGGTGCAATGGTAGGAGGTGTTGGTTAGGAGAGAGGGGGTCAGCAGTTCAAACCGCCACCCCTTCAAATAGGGATTTGGTGTTTAATAAATAAAACCTGTGACTATATGTATTCCAATATTTTCGTGTGGCTCAATGATGGTGAGGAGGAGTAGGAAGGGGGAGATCTTGGGTTCGAACCTCCCCCTTAAATTTTGAACTAACTTCCAACAACCCGATCCACGAACCATAGACTATCACATTGCACCCAAGCATTAGGCCACATGGCTAAATTTTATTTGGTCACTCAAGACACACATCACTTTGTGATTGGGCCAACTTAAATGTCATACTACCACATCACCATCACAAGTCACCTCCTAGACCTACCACATCAGTGTATGATCTACCATGTCATCATGTTGACGTCATTCATTTGTATAGTCCTGGTCAACATTTCCCTACAAACTTTGACTGGCCATAAATTCTACGAATGGGCTTTGTTTGACATGAAACAAGTAGCATCAGAATCATCTTGACAAGCCTTTGATTTGATGACATCCTTGTCCGATTTTGAGATGATTAATTTTTAACCTAGAATATTCATCTGGAATCCATTTTTTAACCAAACTTTGACCAAGCATAACTTGGGCATACAAAATTCTTTTGATACGATTCAAGATGCATTGGGTTTGTATTAGTCCTCTTGACTAGAGAGCTTTTGGACCTATGAAATCTTGATTACATAGAAAGTAAGTGAGGGTACAACTCCCTCACTTTTCCAACCTCCATCCACTTTTCTTTGCTAGGAGAAAGTAAGTGAGTGTACAACTCCCTCACTTTTCCAACCTCCATCCACTTTGCTTTGCTAGGATTCATTCCTTTCAGTCCCACTCTGAGGTACTCAATGAATCCTCTTTGCGAAGTTATGATATTCCTGTCTAGGATGACATCTTCATGTAAATCGTTCATGTACTTAGGTGATAAATCATCAACAGAAGGAACTTGAATATCGGCCTCCTCATCCAGTACCATCAGAGGTTCATACAACTTCAAATTATCTACATTAACCACTCAATAGATGTGCATGTAAGGAGGTAGACTTAGGTGAAAGGCATTAGTATTGATATTTTGTAAGATATTAAAAGGACCATACCTTATTGGCTTGAGATTCTTACCTTCACCTTGCATTCTTTCTTTACTAATGTGTAACCAAACTCTGTCACCAACCTAAAATTGATGATCAACACGATGCTTATCATGTCAGGCTTTGTACTTTTCTTGGCTCTTCTCCAGCTGTGCTTCAACTTCCTGATGGATTGCTTGGATCTTTTGGATGAACTTCAAGGCCTTGTCTACATCACGATGTCCATCTTTAACATCCTCCTTCCCAACAGCAAAATCCATAGGTGACCTTGGTAGATAACTGAAACAAGTCTCAAAAGGATATCTTCGAGTAGAAGAGTGTATTGCATGGTTGTAAGCATGCTACACATAATATAGACTTTCATCCCACAATTTAGGATGTTTACTGCAATAACCTCTAAGAAGATGAACCGCTATTCTATTGACCACTTTTTTCTATCTATCTATCTATTGATGGAATTTTATGCTCTTCTTTAGTCTAGTGTCCATGAGTTCCCACAATGTTGACAAAAATTCCCCCAAGAATTGAGAATATTGATTCAATACAATAGAAGTAGGAAGCCAAAAATGAACCCATACAAATTGGAATTACAAGTGTGCTATTATTTCAGCTGTGACCTATTTTTTACAAGGCATTAGAATGCACATTTTATTGAACCTATCCACTACCACAAATAGATAATCATGTCCCTTCCTAGACATGGGTAATCCCCCGAAAAACTCCATGGAAACACTTTCTCATGGTCTTGATGGTATAGGAAGAGGTGTGTACAACCCTAATTTGCTATTACTAGGTTTACTTGTTGCACACATTACACATCCTCTAATGTATTTGGATACAAATTCTTGCATATGAGGGAAATAACAATATTTCTATAGTTGTTCCATTGTCTTGCTTATCCCAAAGTATCTAACAATCAATGACATGTGTGCTTCTCTAACTACATGTGCTCGTTCATCCTATGGAATACATAACTTTCCTAAGTGATACAATAACTTGTCCTGCACATAGTAGTCTTTCTCTTCTACATTTTTTCCTTGAATTAATGTTGCATATATATCCTTAAAGTCTTTTTCCTTAGCATATCGTTCTTGATAGCTTTTATTTGCCATTGAACTACTTTGAAGAATAATTGTAGCATTTGTAGGAGGCCTAGATAACATATCTACTACTCTGTTCTAAACCCCTTTCTTATATTTTATAACCAAATGAAACTATTGTAGAAAACCATCTACCTAAAGTGCCTACTTTTTTGCAATTTAGATTGTGAGTGCAAATATTGAAGTGGTTGATGATCTATATGTATTATCATTTCCTTACCCATTAGGTAGTGTTTCCACTTCTTTACACTTTGAACCAATGCATATAGTTCTTTATCATATGTGGGATAGTTACTTACCACAGTTATGAAAGTTTCAGAATGAAAGTAGATAGGTTTACCTCCTTGCATGAGTACTACTCCCATGGAAAACCCACTAGCATTTGTTTCAATTTTGAACGGTTGTTGTAGATCCGATAGAGCCAGAACTGGTGCAGTGCTTAGATTTTCCTTTAAAGTATTGAAGGCCTTTTGTTGCGGACCTCCCCACTGGAAATATTTCTTCACACTTGTGAGTGTTTGTAATGGAGATGATATGTAGGAGAAGTTAGCTATGAACTTTCTCCAATATTGTACTGCACCTAGAAAACTTTTGACTTTTGTAACTATACTTGGCTTTGGCCAATTTATAATGACTTTGACCTTTGTAGGATCCACTTTCAAGTGACCTACTTCTACAATATAACCTAGGTACATGAGTGATGTCTTAGAAAATTCAAATTTCAACATCTTTACATACAATTTTTATTTTCTTAATACATATAGTACTTTTTTCACATGCTCTACATGTTCTTCCCAAGTTTGATTAAATACAAGTACATCATCCAAATAAACTATGACAAAATCATCTATGAATGGATGAAAGACATCATTCATGACTCTCATAAAGGTAGTTGGTGCATTACAAAGCCCAAAGGGAATGACCAACCACTCATACAGTCCTTGTTTGTCTTGAACACAGTTTTCCATATATCATTATCTACAATTCTTATTTGATGATATCCACTATGCAAGTCCAACTTAGTAAAATAAATTGCATGTTTTAATTGATCAAGTAAATCATCTATTTGGGGAAGAGGATACCTGTTCTTTACTGTTATATGGTTAAGGGCTCTGTAGTTGATGCACATTCTCCATGACCCATCCTTTTTTGGTACCAACACAATTGGAGAACCACAAGGAGAGGTACTTGGATGAATAACTCCTTTCTCAACCAACTCCTAAACCTACTTCTTGATTTCTTCATTTTGCATAACTCATAAACGGTGCATGTCGATGTTTGGAAGAGGCACATCCTATTGTAACTAGATTTCATGTTGTATCTCTCTCTTTGGTGGCAATCCCCTGGGCTCCTAAAGTAAATCATTGTAGACCCTAAAAATTGTGCTAAGCCTTTGACTCTTAGATTCTCCATCATTTCCCCTTTTGTCTTTGATAATTAAATAATTTTAATTATTTAATTATTTTCCAAAGTCATATGTCTTCTATTAATTAAATATTTTTTAATTATTTAATTAATTCATTTCTATCTTTATTCCTCCTTGATTAATTAAATAAATTGTATTTATTTAATTATGTCACTAATTAAGTCCTCTACTTTCTAAAATTAAATAAATTCTTATTTATTTAATTTTTGTCCATTTTCCACTATAATTAAATAATTATTTTAATTATTTAATTATTCATTAGCCTTTTTTCTCATAAATTAAATAATTTTATTTATTTAATTTGGTCCACTCTCTTGAACTTTGAATTAAATCATTATTTAATTCAAAATGATTCCTTCTGTCACATTCCTCTATAATTAAATAATTATTTCAATTATTTAATTATTCGTTGGCCACTTAGATTAAATAAATTTTATTATTTAATTTCTCCTATCACCTCTTTATTCGTGCCAATCTTATCTTCCACATCAAATTTTATCTCTTGAAATCTCATTTAATCCTAGCCCTTGATTGAATTATCTCATAATTCAATCTCAACCCTTCATCATTATCATTGCCCTAATTTTGCCCTAACCCTATTTCATACTACAACCTTCAATATTGGCCATTGATTAAGACATCTTATTGACATCCAATCTGAACCATCAATCCAAATCAAACCTTTCCTATAAATCAACCCTCTCATAAGCTATTTGGTGGATTGATTCTTCAAGTATCCTTATGCTATCAAAATTATTCTTGAATCATCCATTTCTATCTATCATCATTCATATATCATCTTCATGTCAATGTTATGTTGTTGAATTGAGCAACCAACATATCAAATCAATCGAATAATTCATCCATCATTGTGTCTATTTGAGGTATTTGAAGATTTGGATTAGGTAATACATTTTATTGTTTTATCATTTTTATTTTATCCAAATTTTTCATATACATTTTGGTGAACCCAACTTGAACCCCCTAACTGATTTTTAGCTCAATAGTTTGATAAATTTTGAGAAATTTTGGAGTTGGATCCTTTTTGTTGTAGGTTTTGTTAGCTTTTTGTTGCAGGTTTTGCATCATTTTGGGACAAAACCCTAGTTTTCAAAGATTTGACCATAAATTTCAAATGGCTGCGTATTTTCTGAAAAATTTTGTTTTGTAGGTTGGGAACAATATCAAAAGCTTCCATTACAAAAATAAGATTTTTGGAGCTGTTTTTAATTTTTTATATTTTTTTTGTTATTTTTCATGAAAAATAAATTTTGAGAGAAAATTATCAAAAATTTTAGATATTTTTATATTTTTGGAAAGCTCTCTAAATTCTACTAGGTGACTGTTCTTTATGTTTTTTATTTGGATGCAAAATAATTAGAAAAAAAATAGATCTTTAAAAATTAGGGTTTTACAAATATTTGTTTATATCTTACAACCGATTGCATATTTTTTCACAAAAAAAATTATAAAGATTTGGGATGATGTCAGGCACCTTTAATCAAAAAATTAGAATTGTTGGACCTGTTTTGAATTTTTTATAATTTTTTCATGATTTTTCATAAAAAAATAATATTGGGTGCAAAACAACAAATTTTTCAAATTCTTTACATTTTTGGAAATCTCTAGAAATTTTAGTAAGTGTATTTTCTCTTTATTTTTATTTTTACTACCAAAAACATTTCCAAAAATCATATTTTTCTTGACTAGCTAACCCTCTAATATTAATGATCAATTATCTTGTTAGGGTTTTGGCTTTGTTGTTGGTTTTGTGAATGTACAGAAAAAAATAAACACTTCAAAGGACTAATTGGATCAATTGGACAAATATTTTGGAGCTAAAGAAATTCTAGGTGTACACATTCCATCTTTCATCTCTTAATCATTGCTTATCAACACACTTCAATTTGGGGCTTAAAAAGAACTTGTTTCATCACACATTTGGATTTTGGGGTGTAAAATAAATCTTGTTTGTTGTCATATCATTGAAGTTGGGTTAAAATGAACCATTGTCTTCAATCACACATCTTGACTTGGTGTTAAAAAGAATAAGTGCTTGAACTGTTTTGCACACATTTCAATTTTCTAAAGGGAAATTAATCACTGCGAGTGTGAATCAAGTGTGTGTGTGTCCTCCAAAACACCTCACTTGGTTTTCTTTTGTCATACCCTTCTTAGGAGGCCTACTTGGAGCACAAACCCCTCCAAGGGATGACCTCAATTGAGTGTGAATCCAAAGACACGATCCTTTGGGAGTTGAAATCTTGTCACTCTTGGCTAAGCCCCAAAGAACTTTATATCTTTGGGAAGTGAAGGTGAAGGGTGGGTTACCCCTTTCTCCAAGATTATTGGCAAGATTTTTCTTTCAAATTATACCTATTCAACCTTGTACAAACTAGCTTGAGACCTATTTGGCCATACCCACTTGACTAGCATTAGACTTGTTGTGTATTCAAGTGATTGCTTAATCATAACATTTAATCTTGAAAGACAAATTTATCATTGCATTTGGTGTGTGTGTTCATGCATTTACATGTGAAATATTGTGTTTGATATTTCCCAAGTCAAACTTCCAATAAAAATTTGCCACATCATCAAAATCATCCAATCTTGTCATTCCACATCATATCCTAATCATCATCATCTCTTTAATCCAATCAATATCATTTTGCATCATGCCAACATTAGAAGACCTAGCATCCCAACTTCAAAACCTCCTTCAAACACTTCACCAAATACCCCAACCCCTAGACCACCAAACCATACAAAGACTTCAAATCATCTTCCAAAATTTTCAAAAAATTAAATCACCTCAAACCCAACACCTCCTAGCTCAAGCCAATCAATTCATTTCCACTTGTCAAATCCAACAACCACAACATCATTCCCTATCCATTCATTATCAACCAATGCCACCTCAACCTTATGTGCCATCCCCTTCTACCTCATACCAATCTAATTCATCCACTTCTTTGCATGTCAATGCCACATCAACCTATCAAGCCACATCATGACAAACATATGTGAACTTAAGTTCTACCTTTTAACAAGGTCAAACTTCTTCATGTTCTAATGCAACCATTGCCAAGGGGAACACTAATCTAGTTCATGCACCCTATAACTTTATCATACCACCATATAATCAGGTGCCTATCCCTAATCCACCATGTCCTAGTCCTAATCCATTGGCCTCTCTACCTTCTAACCCATCAAATTCTTCATTACCCCCATCATAATCTAATCCTCCATCAAATCCATGCCCTAAATTCAAACATTTCAAAGGTAAACATATGGCATTACCTAAATCCACCCCTACACCTCCAAAGGATGTGATCCAAGGGCTACAAGCAAGGAATCAATTGTCACCATGTCATTCAACACATATACTTGAATATACAAAAGAGTCTGCAAACATCATGCCAAGTCCTTCAAGCCAACCATGTCATCCACAACCCATTGATCCAATTCAAGAGTCTCCCGTAGTAAGTCCAAGTCACCCTCTTTCATGCTCCTATGTTGTTGACCATCAAGAACATGTCAAGTCTCTCCATGAGAAATACCCTTCCACCTCCATTCAAGCAACCCAAGAGGTATGTCAAGAGCACAATCCTAAACATGAGGAAATATTACCCCCTCATCCACATAAATATCAACACCCTCCCAATGATTATGTTCATAACACACCTAATACTATTCATGATCAATCTTTCATCTTTGATCAAGACCCCTTTTATGATCAAGAAGACCATGATGATCCTCTTAGCCAACTTTATGCATTCCATGGTCAAGCACTTGCCACCTCACCCATCCATGATGCACAATCATCCACTTCCCATGATGAGGCAAGTGCCTCCCAATCACACATAGAAGATCAAAAAAATACCTTGGATCTAAGTGAACACAATGCTAATCAAGAGCCTAATCCTCCATCACCCACTATCGACCCCATTGCAAGTCCTCCATCATATCCTATTGGTCTTTCCACCCTCATTCATGAATGTTCCTCCTTAGAACAACAACAACCATTATCTTCCCTTGCTTCATTTTCTCCATCCAATAAGGAACTCGTGTCTAGTGTTCCAACTACACCTAGTCCCATTGTCCATTGCATACTCCAAAACATGAACCACCAAGGTAAAGGTCTAGACCTTCATGAACAAGGTATTTTGGAGCCCATCCATGTCAAAGTCCCTCCACACTCTTATGGCCTTGGATATACAGTCCAAGGACACCAATCTCAAGATGTTGGTATTTCCTCCATGCATCCTAAGTCAACTTTCCATCATGAATCCTATCATATGTCTAAAACATATGTTGCCATCCTTCCTCCATCATCCTACAAATGTCAAAAGCATGTGACCATACACCTTCCACCATCCACTTTGCCACCATTTCTTCCAACTCCTAATATTCCTCCATCCACTTTACCACCATTACTCCCAAAACCTAATATCCCTACAATTAAATCCTCTTATCCATTTATCCATAAATACCTTAACATTCCTAATCATGACTAACAAATGCACACATTGTCTAGACATGAAGCTTCCACTCATTCCACCTATCCCATGAGATTCAAAAGCAAGAATTTCAATGCCTCTACCTATACAGTAAAAAATCCTACAAACCCTCATGCCTTAGGACATCAATACAAAAAGTCAAAGAAAAATACATCCAAAAAACTATATAAGCCAATACCTCCAAAAGTACAGGCCAAAACTAAATTGGTTTGGGTCCCTAAGAAAAAGGAAGGCAAGTTTGATGAGGCATCCTCATCACAAAAATCCCAACCATTCACTTCCACCTCACATTCCCACTCTATTCAAGAATCTCATATTCCATCCCACAAGCCAAACAAAAATCATAAAAATACTAAGTCTATTTGGGTACCAAAAGCACTACATCCACCACCTCCTAAGCAAACATCTCCATTGCTTCCTACACCCCATCCACATCAAAATCTTCAACATTTATCACAGTGTGTGCAACATTGATCATGGTTCCCTTCCATTTCACAACAATTCCACATACCTCCATCTCATCATCCTTTACTCATTATCCTACATATCTCCTCCACCATCTTCTTATGGTCCATGCTTTTGGCGAAGCCTCCCATTCATCTTTTGCATAAGTCTCATATAATCCCTATCATCTTCCCTACATAATCCACATCATAATCCACTATTTTCCTCCATAATCCATCATCTACCTACTCCATCTCCCTTTCATGTCATTCCTTACCAACATCTATGAGCATAATGATATTTGACATGGTCCATGTGATGACATCCATCTCTAGTGGGATGATCCAGGTGGATCCAAGAAACTTGAAAATTTCACAGTCTCATAATCTCATGAAATGAGTATCATTACATAGAGCCCGCCGACACAGTCTTGACGCAACTTGAACGGGCTTAAAAGGAGTCTATATGTAGAAGTTATGTGCAATCAAAGGTCCAGTCAAACAGGGGAATCAGGGGGCTAGAAAAAAGGCAAAAAATTGATCATTTCAAAATGAAACAAAAATGATGCCAAGTCATAGCGCTCATTGTGCTGATTCCAGAACTATATTCGGTTTCGAAAACAGAGCTCGTATGTGAAAATTACAATTGGTCAAAGGTTGGTCAAAAGTTTGACTTTGGTCAACTGATGACATCAGCAAATGTACAATCAGCATGATGACGTGGAAACACATGTGGCAATTATTTTGTCATGGCACAAAGAACCTATGTGGCACATACAGTCGACATGGACCAATACCATGATGCCATGTGTCATGTGGTGAATGAATAAGAATGTGCCACATGTATCCATAGATGGACGTCACATGGCACCTCTGCTTTGCGGTTGGTTTGTCTTGTTTGTTAAAAATAAGGTGAGGAGGTTTGAACTCTCAACCTTCCCTTTCCTACTTTTACTCTCCACCACTAGGCTATATGGGGCGTTGAGTTTAAAGTGGGTGGATATTATTTTAAAAGCAAATTTAAATGCTTAGATCCCTAAAAACAAGCTTTAATCCTTAAAATAAGGATTTAAATCTGTAAAACTAAAACGAAATGCTGACTTACCATTAAATTTAAAGGATAAGCCTCTATTTAAAAGGAAAATCTCCCATTTTAAAGGGGTTAAATATATAATAAAACAATATATCTTCTAATTAAAGGACATAAATTCCTATTTTAAAGAATAATCAAAACTCCCAATTCTGAATAAGTTATATTGTTATAAGTCAAAAATAAATTAACGAGTTATATGACATAAGGGAGGTTTTTTTTAAGCTTCCAAAAAATTATTTTTGTAAGCCCAAATTATAAGGGCCATCCAAGGGAAATATTAAGGAGATTATTATGGAGATTTTATTGTAAAGGGGGGAGTTTGTAAATATTTTTACTTTGTAAAGGAGATATGGATATATTTGCAAAATAATATGGTTTTAGCCCATATTATCAAATAAATTGGTATATAAAGGGGATATTTTGGCTTGGGAATTAAGCAAGTCTACTTGGAGAAATAATTCTAGTGTGAGAATTTTGGAGGAGAAGAATTACAAGGTGTTATTATACACCAAAAATTGTAATAGTGATAGAGATTGTGAGGAATTTTATGCAAGTTCTTGAAGCTTGATATTGTAAGAAGGCATTTTCAAGTGCTTGGCAATATTAATGAAAGTGGTCCAACATTGAGAAGCATACCCAGAGACGTAGTCCTTTGAAGGACGAATTCTGTTATCAACCTACGTCTGATCTTTCTATCTTTCGTCTCATTCTTCTTCTATCTCCTGTCTTATTTCATTTCAGTTTATTTTTCAATTTAGTATTTGATTTCTAATTACAACATTTAAGTAATTAGTAATTTCATTAATTTATGTAAAAGTGGACTCAACCATTAAACAACATAGTCATGCCATTCTATTGGATCAAGAATAATTGTAATTAAGGTTAAATACATTTGAATTGTAAACCTCTAATTACAAATCAAATTGGTATCAAAGCTCATTTTGCAGGAAATTGCATAAGTGCATGCTAACCAGGTTGAAATTGAAGCAAGGAGGAGGTGCACTTACTGAGTTCAATCTTGAGATCGGAAAATGAAGGACTTTTCCACGAGAAAAGATGGTAGCTAAACAAAGTCCTACAGAGCTTGATGAGAAAGCTTTCTAGAAAGCATTTCTCAAAATGAAGGCTATGGTGGAAGTTCTTTTCCAAGAGAGGCAAAAGTGACAAAGGAAAAAGGAAAGAAAGGCTAGAAAGAAGGAGGAAGTTGAATCCTCATTGAAAGAAGACAAAGGTAAAGGAGTAGGAGGTGGTGATGACCCTCCTGAACCTCCATCCCCATCTTCCTCATCTTCTTCTCTTCATCTTCTTCTTCTTCTTTGTCAAACTCTTCCAAAAAGAAACAACCTATGAAATCTAAAGTTAATTCACCTTTGTTGAAACTTGATGTTAAATTTGATTTTCCAATGTATAATGGAGAACTAGATGCAAAAAAACTTGATAATTGGATAAAACAAAATGAATTTTATTGTAGAATTTAGAAGTTTACTGAGGATTCTCAAAAAATCCAATTAGCCACTCTTCGCCTGGGAGGCACAACCTTAATCTAGTGGGAGAGTAGAACACAGGAAGATCTTAGTCATTATGGAAAAATTATTTCTTCTTGGTTTGAGTTTATAGGTGCACTTAAGAAATAATTTTATCCATTAGGGCATATGCAAAAAGCAATAATGAATTGCCAATCATTAATACAAGAGAAAGGACAAAGTGTGCAAGAAAATACACAGGAGTTTAGGAAGAGGGCTTTAATTTTGGGCATTCCTTTATACACACAAGAAATTTTGCTAAAATATATAGGTGGATTACATGAAAGTTTGAGACATACAATACTTATGTTTAATCCAACTAACATTTATGAAGTTAGTGTGCAAGCTATCCATTTGGAAACAAGCTCAAGGAATAGCCATGACAATCTGTTGATGGACTCAAGTAAGCACAAAGGGAGCAAGAAAGGGAAGGAGAAAATGCAACAAACAACTACTGTAAAGAAAGAGGACGAGAAGCCTTATCACTCACATTGCAAGAAGAAAGGGCACAAAGATGTAAGATATTGGAAATTACATCCTGATCAGAAGTGAAAGTGGTTTAAGGACCGAAAGGGTAAGCAGAAGACTACAACTATCATGCAAGATCTTGGATCAGGTTCTGATGATGAAACCAAGATCTCAGTTGTGGGTATCAAAGGTAATATTCCTTTTGTCAGTACTAGTTCCTATGGTTCTTCATCAAAGTGTAATGAAATACCTATTGAAAGTAAGAGGAATGAATTGTTACATATAAGGGCTATTGCTAAACAAACTAAGATTGATACACTAATAGACAGTGGGTCACAAGTTAATCTTATCTCAGAAGAAGTTGTTAAGCAATTGGGATTAAAAACAACTCCTCATCCTAAACCATATCCATTGGGTTGGGTGCATGATAATGCTTGGCTACATGTGTCAAGGCAGTGTAAAATCTGATTTGCAATCACATCCAAGTTCGTAGATGAGGTAGAGTTAGATGTAATTTTTCTTGACATCTATGGGATGGTTCTAGGTATTCCTTACTTGTATGATAGAAAGGCCATTTTCTACAGGGAACATAATAAGTATCATTTGTTTAAGGATGGAATTGAATATATTGTAAAAGCTCATCACATGAAGAATGATATATCTGTTCATGTAAACACAAGGCATATGAAGATGATTGTAAATGCAAGCAATGCTTTAACTCTCATGTCTGTAACAACTATTGATACTAAGCATGAAAATGATAGGATGTCATAGACAATACAGTGTGAGGATCAGTTGCAAGTAGAATCAGGCCTTCAGCCATAGGTGGTAAAAGTGGGTTTGAATGTTTCATTTTCTAACAATGTTCTTATTCAAGAGATTCATAATGTCGATACTATTTCCTTCACATCAGTGTATTCAATACTGTTGCTTTTTATTCTGCTAGTTATTTCTATGTGGATGATGAATGTGAAAGTGAATATTGATGAACATGCAGTTGATTGTATCAACAAAGTTATCTCATATTTCTTTGTGTTTGTGATGGGTCAAATGTTTAAAATTTTAGCAGGAATGACAGATGATACCGGGCAAGTGGGGCGACATTTCCCTAGCTCAAATTACACAGAAAATAGACCTTTTAGAGGTCCAAAAACTTCTCAATGGGGAGGAATGATCTAGGTGGATCCAGGAAACTTGAAAATTTCACAGTCTTAGAATCTCATGAAACCAGTATCATCACACAGAGCTCACTGACATGGTCCTGACACAACTTGAACAAGCTCAAAAGGAGTTCGTATGCAGAAGTTATGCACAGTCAAAGGTCCAATCAAATAGGTGAATCAGGGCACCAAAAAAAAGGCAAAAAATTGATCATTTCAAAATTTAAAAAATGATGCCAAGTCGTAGTGCTTGTTGCGTTGATTCCAAAACTATATTCGGTTTCAAAAATGAAGCTCGTATGTGAAAGTTACAGCTGGTCAAAGGTTGGTCAAAAGTTTGACTTTGGTCAACTGATGACATCAGCAAATGTATAATCAGCATGATGACGTGGAAACACATGTGGAAATTATGATGATGTGGCACAAAGAACCTACGTGGCACATACAGTCGACATGGACCAATACCATGATGCCACATGTCATGTGGTAAATGAATAAGAATGTGCCACATGTATCCATAGATGGGTGCCACATGGCACCTCTACTTTGTGGTTGGTTTTTCTTGTTTGTTAAAAATAGGGTGGGGAGGTTTGAACTCTCAACCTTCCTTTTCCTACTTTTAGTCTCCACCACTAGGCTATACGAGGCATTGAGTTTAAAGTGGGTGGATATTATTTTTAAAGCATATTTAAATGCTTAAATCCCTAAAAGCTTCTGAGAAATTATTTTTGTAAGCCCAAATTATAAGGGCCATCCAAGGAAAATATTAAGGAGATTATTATGGAGATTTTATTGTAAAGGGGGGAGTTTGTAAATATTTTTACTTTGTAAAGGAGATATGGATATATTTGCAAAATAATATGGTTTTAGCCCATATTAGCAAATAAATTGGTATATAAAGGGGATGTTTTGGCTTGGGAATTAAGCAAGTCTACTTGGAGAAATAATTCCAGTGTGAGAATTTTGGAGAAGAATTACAAGGTGTTATTATACACCAAAAATTGTAATAGTGAGAGAGATTGTGAGGAATTTTATGCAAGTTCTTGAAGCTTGATATTGTAAGAAGGCATTTTCAGGTGCTTGGCAATATTAATGAAAGCATTCCAACATTGAGAAGTGGACCTAGAGATGTAGTCCTTTGAAGGATGAACTACATTATCAACCTATGTCTAATCTATCTATCTTTCATCTCATTCTTCTTCTATCTTCTGTCTTATTTCATTTCAGTTTATTTTTCAATTTAGTATTTGATTTCTAATTACAACATTTAAGTAATTAGTAATTTCATTAATTTATGTAAAAGTGGACTCAACCGTTAAACAACATAGTCATGCAATTCTGTTGGATCAGGGATAATTGTAATCAAGGTTAAATACATTTGAATTGTAAACCTCTAATTAAAGATCATGGGACTACCACCTTTCATGGAACTAAACACGTGAGTCACTCCTATCTGTAGTCCCCTTCTCCTATCCAAAAATTCAAAAACTAAAAAAAGAACAAAAAAAGTAAAGAGAAATCCCTTTGTCCAATGTTGAAAACCTAGTAAACAGGCGCCCTGGATAAGTACCATGATGAAAACTTGGCAAACATGCATCATGTGTAGGTTGATCTTCTATGTCACTTACACTTGGGGTCACAATGTCTTATCTATCCAAGCTATCATTTTCATGTCATATCATTCTATCTTACCATCCTACCATCTTTAGCCATCATACATACCTACCATATTGAGTCCACTTATCCACCCTTCTCCTTTTGATCTTGATGAATACATAGGGGAAAAATGTTGAAACATGTTTTGGGTATCTCTTGACATACCTCATCCTTTCCAACCAATCATATCATTATCCTATTGTCATAAGCTTTGTCATGAAAAATCCTAAGTATTGTACCTAGAATGGGGTATGTTATTCCTATGCGACATAGTCTTTGGAGATCACATCCTTGCTCTCTTATAATACATACATCCATTCCATCCATCCATCCATATATCATGAGCCTTTTATCCCTTATCCTATCACTCACCCTTCCATCCATCAATCCCAACTATCTCCTTGCACCTAGACTTGGTTTTCCCTTGTCATTGGTTTCTAGGACAAAGGCTACCCAAATTTCAATCCATTGACATCTCAAAAAAAATCAGAAATCCAAAAAAATCAAAACATTTCAAAAATCCAAAAAAAAAATAATCAAAATATCCAAAAAAATACAAAAACTTCTAAATAACTCTCAAAAATCTCAAAACAGAGTAAACATTTTTCACGTTAATCAAATAAGTCAAACATAGTCAGTCATTTGAAACATCAACATTTAAATCATGAACCAACAGAAAACATAGTCCAATTAGTCGTCCAATCAAAATTAGTCAAATTGCCAAAACAATGTCAAATCAATCTTCAAATTATCAATAAAAAATCCTCTAATCAAATTGTTCCAACCTGAATAATTCCAATCACATCAATTCTTCTATTTAAATTTATCATGTCCTTTCATCCAATCAAATCATCAAATCACTCGTCATATCATTCCACACCACTTCTTCAAATCAAATCAATTGACTCATTTCAAGCAATCTAGTCCAAATCCAAGTAAATCCTTAATCCATACCAATCAAGTTGATCAATCTTGACAAATTATCCAATCACATCCTTTGGTCTTGATCCTAATCTTGTTGTAAACCCAATCAATCAAAGTCAAACAATCAATCAATCATCCTTGTGTTGATGTAGGGATATGTCGTTCCCCACAATGACAACACTATCATCATCAATCAAAGTCAATCAGTCAATTATCAATCACCCTTGTGTTGATCTAGGGATATGTCATTCCCCGCAATGACAACACTATCAGTCATCATCATCAATCAATCAATTAGTCATTGGTTTATAGCTTGAGAAGTGAAATACCTTGTTTGTTTTTGAATCATTTGTGCATGCTTGCTTGCTTGTGTGTGCTATCATTTTTATCTTGCATTTGCATCAAATCTGACTTACTCCCAGCTAATATTCATATTTTGTATTGAGACAAGGTTGTATTATGTTGGGCCACGAGACACATCATCACCTTGGTCCTTATACCTTGGTGCATCATGTCTAGTGTTACATCAAACATCATGGTTGTTCACTTTCTTGTAGCACAACATATCATTCATCTCCTTCATCCACTTCCCATGTTGTATCGTTCATCTTGTCCCTCCTTATCATTTCATTTTGAGAGCATACTTGTGTTTGTTCAACCTGCCTATCCTCTCGAGGGGGCATAATTCTCCCACTCTTATTTCATCATCATCCATTTTCCTCTATCCATACCTTAGCTTCTTTGAAATGGTGTTCCTCAACACAAAGCTCATCATCTCGAACATCATCTCAAAGAGGGGCAAAATGTAGACACTAAAAATTGTCCTGAGCCTTTGACTCTTAGATTCTCCATCATTTCCCCTTTTGTCTTTGATAATTAAATAAATTTAATTATTTCCCAAAGTCATATGTCTTCTATTAATTAAATAATTTTTAAATATTTAATTAATTCATTTCTATCTTTATTCCTCCCTGATTAATTAAATAAATTTTACTTATTTAATTTGGTCCACTCTCTTGAATTTTGAATTAAATCATTATTTAATTCAAAATTATTCCTTTTGTCACATTGCTCTATAATTAAATAATTATTTTAATTATTTAATTATTCATTGGCCACCTAGATTAAATAATTTTTATTATTTAATTTCTCCTATCACCTCTTTATTCGTGCCAATCTTATCTTCCACATCAAATTTTATCTCTTGACTTCTCACTTAATCCTAGCCCTTTATTGAATTATCTCATAATTCAATCTCAATCCTTCATCATTATGATTGCCCTAATTTTTCCCTAACCCTATTTCATACTACAACATTCAATCTTGGCCATTGATTAAGACATCTTATTGACATCCAATCTCAACCATCAATCCAAATCAGACCTTGCATATAAATCAACCCTCTCATAAGCTATTTGGGGGGTTGATTCTTCAAGTATCCTTATGCTGTCAAAATTATTCTTGAATCATCCATTTCTATCTATCATCATTCATCTATCATCTTCATGTCAATGTTATGTTTCTAAATTGAGCAACCAACATATCAAATCAATCGAATAATTCATCCATCATTGCGTCTATTTGAGGTATTTGAAGATTTGGATTAGGTAATGCTTTTTATTGTTTCATCATTTTTATTTTATCCAAATATACAATGATCATAGGCGGAAACTACTTTGACTAATTTAGCTTTGTGCTTTGGATCAAACCCTTTGAATGCCTCAAATTTATCATTCTCTTTAGCTTTTACAATCATCAATACAAAGTTCTTACTAGCATTGACTAACCTCTTCATTTGACCAGTATTTACCAAAGTTAGATTAGTCTTAATCTTATGTGCACATACAATTAATTCTTTACCATCCTTAAAAAGGTGATATTTTTTTTCTCCCCTATAAAATATTACTCTCTAGTCATAAAGATAGGGACTCCCTAGCACAAGGCCACAAATATCTAAAGGAACCACATCAACTTCTACCTCATCTATAAAGTTTGCAGTGATAGAAAATCTTAACTTACATTGCTTTGTTACTTGTAATTGTGCATCATTGCAAACCCATCCAAGTGGGAATGGCTTCAGATGAGGTGTTGTATCCAAGTTAAGTTTCTTAACAACTTTTTTAGATATTAAATTTAGTTGATATCTCGTATCAAACAAAGTATCAACCTTAGTATTCTTTGTTACAACCCGAATTTGAAATAACTCATTTCGATGCTTATCAATTTGAGGTGGAGAAGATTCTTTACTTGCACTCGCACTCACATTTGAAAAAATTGTATCAAAAGAAAGAGATATACCTTTTCCTTTACCTTGGATCCCTACAACAACAATCTTTTTCTCATCCCTGGAGTCAAATCCAAGATCCTTTTTTGCTACAGTAGTAGACTTCTATTTTCCTTTATTTCCTCCATACTTCAGCCTTAGTTCTAGATGCAACTTCCAACACTTTAAATCATCATGCCCCTCCTTCTTGAAATGGGAGAATGTGAGACTATCACCCTCCTTCTTGACTATAGCTATCTTTTTCCCCTTTCCTTTTCCCTTGGGTTTATCTTCAGGCTTAGATGGCTTCTTGACAGAATTTTCATTGAAACTACTCTTACCTCTCGACTCCAAATGTGTGGTTTGTACACATACTTCATCTAGATTATTAGGATTTAAAACCAAAATGGTATGCCTTAAGTAAGAGTGAAGACCACCTATATACTTGAGAAATGTGTCATGGGTGTATAATGGAACATTAAGTGCAATAGCTCATTGGGCCTAAATTCATGAGTATAGTCTTGGATAGATTGACCTTTACCCTACCTAAAAATTTTCCAGTTCATAGTTAACTGTTGCATATGGCCTGAGGGATAAAACCATTTTTTAAGGGTAACTTTAAACTCCATCCAAGTTAAATTGACACTACCATGTCAAGCAATTTCTACCTGAGTTTTACTCTTCCACCAGGTGAGAGTGGTTCCTCCCAACTGAAGAATAGTTAATTAGATTTCAGAAGCATCATCTAAGAGACCTTGAATCCTACAATATACTTCTACTTTATGAACCCAATCATTTGATTTCTCAGCATTTAACTCTCCATAATGTTTAGGTAGTTCAAATTTTACATCCAATTTGATTATAGGCTTATGTGCACATTTGAAAGGATTAGCAGAAGAAGTAGAATTAGAAGGAGAAGATGGAGAAGAAGGAGTTTTTGGAGGCTTATCATCACCTTCTTCTCTTTTCCCTATGTCCTTTCGATCTTCATCATCCTCACACTTTTCTCACTTTGATGACCCTCCTTTTTCATGCTTCTTCCATTCTTTCTTTTCTTGATAGAGCTCTTCCACCATAGCCTTCATGTTGAGAAAGGCTCATTGAAAACTTTTCTCATCAAGCTCAAAACTTTTTCCAGCTTTTGTCTTTTCCATCTTTGATGGTGGAAAATTTATCCATTTATCGATCTCACAATTAATCTCCACAAGCGTAACTTCACCTCATTGACTCTTGGATCACGTTAACATCCGCTTCTATAATCACTAGTTGAACAAGCTCTAACACCAACTTGATCTATTAGGATCTATGGAAATTGCTAAGTGAATGTTAATTTTTATGTAAACGAGTAACTGAATGTCTTAAGATTAATTTCAAATGATTTTTAAAAGACATTAAAATGATTAAAATAATGGAAATAGGAAATCAGAGAAATAACAGAAGACAAGAGACAACAAATTGATAAAGGAGTTCGCCAAATGGCCACGTCTTTGGGTCCCTCTCCAACAGAGTGATTGATCCTTGATTATGCTCCAAAATGGTTTACAAGGAACTTCAATTTGTTACAAATCTCCACAAAGTCTCCTCAGATGATAATGAAGTGTAGAAAATTCCCCTCCTCCAAGTAAAAAATAACTTGGCTTCAAGCCCAAATTGCACAAAGTATAATAACCTCACTATCAAAATTCCTCTATCTCCCTTGTTTGACAAAGCCAAAAACCTCCATTTAAATACAATTTGATATTCCATTTAGGGGTTAACAACAATATTTCTTGTATCTCCTATACTAAGCCCTTATTCTAATTAAATCCCCTTGAAAATATTTTACAAGTAATCGGGCTTACTACTGTTTAAAATCCATTTTTACCTGCATTATAAACAACATCAAATGTGTGGTGCAACAATTATTTTGGGGTATTATTATATGGGGGGTCGGCAGTTCAAACCGCCGACCTCCCATTTTATATAAGAATTGACTTTTAATTCTATTTTAAATAAAATTGTCATCATTTTATGCTCAAAGCCATGGCTTGGCGCAATGGTAGGAGGTGTTGATTAGGAGAGAGGGGATCAACAGTTCAAACTATCACCCCTCCAAATAGGGATTCGATCTTTAATAAATAAAACCAGTGACTATATGTATTCAAAGATTGTGACATGGCTTAATGAGGGTCAGGAGGAGTAGGAATGGCGAGGTCTCAGGTTCAAACCTCCCCCTCACATTTTGAACTAACTTCCAACTACCCACTCTGCAAACCACAGATTGCCACATGGCTCCCAAGCATTGGGCCACATGGCTAAATTTCATTCACTCGCCTAAGACATGTGTCACTCTATGATTTGGACAACTTAGATGCCATATTACCATGTCACCTCCTGGATCTGCCACATCAACGTACGATCTGCCACATCATCATGTTGATGTCAGCATCTGTATGGTCATGGTCAACATTTCCCCGCAAACTTTGACTGGGCATAACTTCTGTTTATGGGCTTCGTTTGATGTGAAACAAGCAATGTCAGAATCATCTCAACAAGCCCTTCAATTTGACACCATCCTTATCTGGTTTTGATATGATCAATTTTTTGACCTAGAATCTCATCTAGAATCACAATTTTGACCGAACTTTGACCAAGCATAACTTGGGCATACGAAATCCTTTCAACATGATTCAAGTTGTGTTGGATTCATATCAGTGAGCTCTTTGACATGGTGTTGAATCTTAGAGTATTTGGAAAAATTAAATTTTTGGTGAATATATCCACTTCGATCATAGGCCCCCAAGCAAGTCTCCTACTTAGAAATAAACAAAAATAGAGTTGCTTTTGGTCTTCAAGATCATTCTTAGGAGTCATAAGAGGATATCATACTCAACACTATACCTCAAGGTGTACAAAAAAATTGCAAATGAATGGTGTTTCTAATTTGCAAGATCGCACTAGGTGCAAGGAAAGAGCATACACAAACATTCACTTACCAAACATGCCATAGAATTCTTTTTAAGTGCACCAAGGATTCAAATGTATGGTTCAATTTTTAAAAATAAAAATTCAAATGTGCAAGTTGTTGGTTCAATTTTAAAACCCAAATTGAAGTGTACAAGTTGTGTTCAATTTTAATTCATTAAATTCAAATGTGAGATTCAATTTTATACACCAAATGAAATATGAAAGTTGTGTTGTTAAATTTTAATACACTAAATTCAAATGTCAGATTCAATTTTATGCACTAGATGCAAGTGTCAATCCTAAATTTAACCAAAACCTATAACCAAATACATTAGTAGTTTTCTTTGATTTCAATCTTCCTCCATCGATCGCCACAATTTTGCAAACTATTAGATAAAATTAGAAAACAAAAGATTGTTAAAAGTTAGTCAAAGTAAAGAATTCAAAACCAGATTTTAAATCTTAACAAGAAAAAGTAGTGTTTACCAAACAAAGGCATCGAACTTCAGAATAAGGGTGCCTCACTGTTTGTCTACAAAGGTGCTGACATTTTGCAAAGGCACCGACCTTTTGCAAAGTTGTTAGACTGTCCTGTCAGAAAAAATAAATAAATAAATAAATTAAGTCAGAATAGAGGTGTCGATTTAGGACAAAGGTGTCAAACTGTCAACAAATAAATGCATCGAGATTATGCAAAGGTGTCAATCTTTAGCTTGCAAAAGCATTGCACTATCTCTGTAGCCTGCAAGGCTAACAAAACTTCACAATAATTATTAAAATAGGGACATGGGTCCCACCGAGAGTGCCATAATATCATATGGTTAGCTTAAATGATCAATTAAGAATTGAATTAAAGCAATTAGGATCCTAAAAACATTAAGAACCTACAAGAATAATATCAAACAAGGCCATACTCAATTAAATTAATTTGCAAGACATTCAAATTGATTAATCTAAGAAATTGAACTAAAAATCAAAGCAATTAAACAACTAGAATGTGCAAACTCTCAATCCCATGGTGGATTGATGCATAATTGTGATGTAGATTGCTCAATTGAATGCATAATCCATTTGAAAAATCTTGGTGGAAGAGGAATATTCACAAAATGCTCTTAAAATGCTCAAGGTTGGCTCAAGAATTCTAGAGAGTAAGGATGCTATCAAGATTGTGAATAAAATTCATGTTGAGAAGGCTTGGTTTTATAGATTTTAGGGATTCTGATCAATGGCTAGGATTGAAAATGATAATCAATGGCTGAGAGAAGATCAAAGAGGTGAGTGTGGATCAAGGATTAATCGAATGATCCATAATCCATGAGGTGTGGATTAAGGATTTAATCAATGGTTCATAATCCATGAGAGCTCAACAATATCCCTTATTTCATGGAAATATGTTGGAGATATTTTGAATTGGATGGAAGAATTTGAATTTGAAAAGAGAATATTCTTTGTGCAAGTTAGAGAGTTGAAGGAAAGTTAATTAATTAAACAATTTATGAAAATCATGTAATTGTGCAAGTTGGAAGAATTAAGATTTTTAATTAAATAATTAAAAATGATTTAATCAAATCTACAGAGAGGCGAATATGGTTGCAGATTATCTTTCTAATCAAGGCATCGACCAACTTGGTGACATTTGCCAATCTTCGGACATCACAAATTGGGAAAGGATGCCACATTGGGTCCTGCATGACTTGGGTCCTGCATGACTTGGAGAGTTGTTGTTTGGCAGGTGAAGTTATCCTGTAACTGTTTCTTGGGTTCGGTAATGAAGAGCGCTACCCTCTTGGTAGCAGTTTGTCCAAAAAAAAATAAAATGATTTAATCAAGTGGGATTATTAGTATGAAAATGATGAATTAATCAAATAACCTTAATTATTTGATTAATAGGAGAATAAAGTGATTTTAACTAAATAATTGGACATTATTTAATCAAATAGGGGAATTAGGTGAATTATGAAGAAAATGGTGTAAGTGAAATCAAGATGTGTGATATAGTCAAGACATTTTCAGGTGTCTACACTACCAAAATTACTTTTGATTTGTGTGTACTTGTTAGGGAATTCCCCTAATATTATATTGTAACCTTTGTTGTTGATAATATAATTGGTTCATAGTTTAGAAAGTGAAGATTTTTTCCCGCATAAATATGTGTTGTGGTTTATTTTTGTTTTGTATTCTTTATCATAGTTATAAACATATTTTATTTTTGCACAAACCTCTCCTCAAAGATTAGTGTAGGAAGTTTTTTGTGTACCTTTCTTCTATTTAGAGATAATATAGTATTAGTAGTATCTACATGAAAAAGTAATGAATTATCATCATAATGTATTTTATCATCATGTGATGATAAAAAAGTGATCAAAGAGAAAATGACCTAGTGTGCCTCACTAGCACGAGTCATAGGAAATGTATGATATAGGTGAAGCTCATAAACAAGTGAAATGCTTGTATCCAAAAGAGAAGAAAAGGAACTACCTAACTTTATGAAGGAAGGAAATACATATACATGACAAAGTAATATCATAGAAAATCTATTGTCATCCATAGTATAAAAAATATATGTATTAAGAATGGAAGGATTAGATATTATAAAGGATAAAAATTTGTAAAAACCAGTAAGGTATGCATGCATAGAAGCTAAAGGTAAATAAAGCTCGTGAGAATCCATGATGAATGATCGAGTATGAATGCACAATCCAAGGGTGGGAATAAATTGAATAGTTATCAATAATGAAAACCCAAAACCATATTCATGATGTAATAAACACAACAAAGGATGGATCCAAACCCTAATCAAATATGAAATGAATCATAAATAAACAAAAATAATTAGGACAAAAACCCTAGTGTAGAAGAGATAAACCTCGAGGAGAAAATTGTAGGGGGTGTAAAAATGTTAAGCTCACCAAAATTGTAGAATAATAAACTACCTCTTACATAAAAACCTAGGTTAATGCAACACATAAAACAATGATCAAATAAGCAACCTAGATTGTATGAGCTAGGATTGAAACTAGTATTGAAATAAAATTAATGTACTTATCTCTATACTTTGATAATAATTTAGATTGTTCCTAGTGTCATAGATCTATTTAGCAATGCTTTAGAAAAGTAGGACATGTTAGATGATTATCTCTAAACTAAAAAAATATTTTACAAACTATCTAGTTCACTTCTGCAATTGTGAAAAGTGATTTGCATATTTATGGAAACAACCCTGGTTTGCTAATTTAAATTTGCTACATGGTATTTAAGTTCACTAATTTTGACCTCTATTATTTACTTTCCTTGATGTCTATGGTCTATAATATCTAATTGTTAGTGTTTAGGAATACCTTTGCGAAGTTTGGTAGATTTATTCCCTTTGATCAAACCCCTAGATGGATAGATTTAATAACTTCGAACAAAGTTGAAGGACAACAACTAGCCATATAATATGCCCTAGGATGATGATGCAATGTTGATATCACGGTCTTTAAATAATACAATGAATAATGAAACATTTTAATACTTTTACAATTTTAGATGTTCAAAATAAATTAAGATTTATCCTTTATAATACCCTAACATGCAATTCAAATATTTTCACTAACTTAATCAACTCATAACTACTAAATAGAAAGAAACATTCAAACCCACACTTAAAATTAAAAATTAAAAATAAATAATTAAAAAAAAAATTGCCCTAAACTAATAAATAGATAAAGTGGAAATCTAATCTAATCTCTTTTTACACATTAATATTTATATTTAGATCTCGATATATCCATAGAATAAAATGGGGTTTTCAACATTATCATAATATTTTTTAATATGTTGAACTAAATATATAGTTTCTTAATGTTTGAACTCTTACCATTTTTACAAAGTAAAATGCTTTTTTTAATAGATTGGTACACGTCTCACTCATAATTTCACTTTATTTTTTATGTGCGTAAATATTTGTTTGAATTAAAAAAGTCCACTAACTAAATTATTTGAGTATTTGATTGAATAAAGATTTTATTTTGGTAGTATGTTATGTATTAGATCCTCATCTCTATCTACGTCATAATGTTTTCCATTATCTCAACCTTATCCATCCTTCACTAGATTTTAATTCTTCCATTCAAAGGAAGATTGGATTTTGCCAAATCATAGAAAGGTATATATTAAGATTGATATAGACCTTCCACCTTTATAGTGCATCTCTATGTAATATAGTTGGAGAGAGAAAGTTGGCATGTAATTATGGTTATAAAGTGTTATATGTTTTATTGTAAGTATAATTAATATCAAGTTTGGATTTATGTTGTAAGAGAAGCATTAAAAGTTATATATATAAAGATGGGTTAAAAGACGACTTTATTTCAAAGATTTGGTGTGTTTTAAATTTATGTCAATATAATTATCTAAATTATTTAATATTTAATATTATCGGGTGTGTTTTATTTCAAATTATTACATCAATATCAAGTTTGGATTTATGTTTGATTGGCTAAAGCATCCCGTTGCAGACAATAGGTCATGAGGTCTAGTCTCCCTCGTCTTCATGGTATCAGAGGGCATGTTGCGCTAGCAGCATTGGTCACGTGAAAAAAATTTACCAGACACACTGCAATTTATAAGGGGGCTACCTGATTTCTATAGTCTTTTTTGTATGTTTAAAGAGCCACACTAATATTATCATCTAAACTATCCAAGTCCATATAAGTATTAAAGTTCAACTTTATAATGAATCCTAGTCAATATTTTTTTACAATGTGTAACATTAACATAACAAATGATTCATTGTAACATTAACATAACAAATGATTGCACAAAAATGTATACGTAGAAAAACTATTAAATTTTGTGAAGAGTGTGAAAACCAACATAAGATATAATTGAAGGAAATGCATTATTGTGAAGAAAGTAAGAAGTGAGACAAACACACATAAACAATGCACCATTGTAAATAATAAAAATGTAAACTTAATAGCGACCACAAAAGGGATGATGCATTACATTACATAAGATGATATGCGAATTTAAAGAAAATATTTCTTAAAGAGTCAAGTTGACAATTGTCATTGATGATTCTGCATAAAGGCATTTCTCTTCTTGCCTCCAAAGCATATATACAATGTCTTTTATGTCCTAAATTATTTTTTTCTAATTTTTCTAACAAATATATGTAACAATCTGAAACAAATAAAGTGAATCATTAAATTTTCACTTAGAAGTAACAAGAAATAATTGTAACTGTCATTTGGAAAAAAATTAAATAAAAGTTTTTAATTCATTAAGTAACTTGAATACGTATTTATACCATATGCTGAAATTTGACTGTATCTCTCTTGGTGCCTAGTTATAGAGACCCTTTAGCTAATGGTCATATAGAGAAAAAATTATATAATAAACTTTTTGTAATTTAGTTAGGAACCATCCTAAAAGGAAGCAAGGTGCACACAAATGCTTCCTACACTAATATTTTTAGGAGAGTGTTGTGTGAATTTCAATCTTCTAACAATTTCAAAAAGAAGAAACATATTTAAATATACAATAAATAATAAATACCATAACACAAGTGTACATGGTGAAAACTCTTTCAAGAGAAAACCTCACACTCCAAAGAAGCTCAATGTATTCAATAAATCATGATTACAATACACTTGTAGATAAAGCCTTCATAAGAGTATCACCAACCAAAGATCTAGAGGAATTCTTATATCTTAACAATTTCTACAAAACTCTACACCCAACCTCCACCTCAAGCACCTAATATATAGGAGATACAAAACTTGAAACCATTAAATAGTAATTAGAAACCCATGAGCTAAACCACCTAAAAGTGGCACCCAAATTATCCCCCAATCAAACATGTCTTATGACTATCATAGCATGCATCATAATTTGGTTAACATGTGCAACTCCTCTTTATAGTTCTTTAATGTATCCAACAACTTTTTACATTTCTTATGCAACCTTCTAGAGGCCATTACTTTTGATTTGGTGGGCTAATTGGATATGTTCAAGTTTTTAAATTGAAGTACCTGAAGAGATGTACATAATAGGAATCATTGTAAGCGATTCCAAGCAACCAAATTATTTTATTTTGGCCAAAAACCAACCTAATAGCTAAAAAGTTGAATGTTTCTATTTTATATTTGAAAAACACATTTTTTGTAATCTTAACATTAGGAATAAGGTTGTTACACCTTTCCCAACATTCTCTCACTTTTTAAACACCTTACAAGAGCAAAGAGAGTATCAACACCATTTTTAATCGCTAGGGGCCGAGAGGCCCATAGACTCGTAGCACCACTTAAATTTTTCAATACTCATTGACTTTGTCAATGCATTTGCAAGATTCTTCAAACTGTTAAATTTTTCTAGCATCACCCTCCCATCCTCTACCATATCTTAAATGGTATTGAACATCAATATTCTTTATTCTTGCATGAAAGGTTGGGTTATTTACCAAGCATGGGGTACTTTGACTATCATAATGAACCATAATGATTCATGTCTCTAGCCCAACATCCAAACATATATTTTAAGCCAAATGTCTTCCTTACAAGCATGAGTTGCTACCATGTACTCTACTTCTATAATGGGAAAATTCACCGTAGCCTATTTCTTACTCATCCAATTGATTGCACCACCAAACATAGTGAAAGCATATCCACTAGACTATTGAATCTTCTACTATCAATACGTCCAACCCAATTTGAATCCAAAAATCCATAAATACAAAAAAAAATCCTCTATAGGATAACTATGATAGCATAAGGAATAATCAAAGGTACCCTAAAAATACCTAAAGACCCTCTTTACTTTATCATAATGTACTTGTTTAAGATTAGCCATAAATAAACTAAGGACTCCCATTTCTTGGAAAATGTCTAGTCTTGTATATACCATAACATACATTAAACTTCCAAATAAACTAGTATAACATATACTACTCATATCCTCCATCTCACTAGGATAAATTATATACTTCTCAAAAGATAACTTTATCCCCATTGTAGCAAGAATACATAATGGCTTGTAATTTGTTAAATTAAACCTCTCAACACTAAGTTTAGATACTTAATTTGTCCCAACCAAAGTTTTCTATTCACTCTATCTCTTTTGACCTTCATCCCCACTATGGACCTGGATACCCCTAAGTCTTTCATCTCAAATTGTGCTAAAATTTGAGACTACAAATCATTAATCAAATATTTATCATTACAAAAAAAACATATCATCAACATATAATGCAATAAGGAGAATATGATCATCATCCATCTTATAATAGATGCCATTATCTTATTTGGATCTCAAAATTCTCAAAATTATCACAAAAGAATAAAAAAATTGGTAGCACATCCTAGAATATTTCTTAAGACCATACAAATGATTCTTCAACTTAAATACCAAATATTCTTTACCTTTCCCAATGTAGTGCTCTCACTCTGTCATATAAATTTCTTCCTCCAAATCACCATGAAATAATATTTTATTTACATCCATTTGATCAACCTCAAGATCATATGTTGTAGAAGGAGATAATAGATAGGGGAGAAAATATCACCATAATATATTTTCTTTCTCAACTTGGGAATAACCCTTCATAACCAATCTCATCTTGTACTTATCAACACTACCATTAGACTTTGTTTTTCTTTTGAATGCCATTTGCATCCAACATGCTTTCATCCATTAGGAAAAGGTACTATGTCCCATGTGTTATTATTATTCAAATCAACCTTCTCCTCATCCATTTCCACCTTCAAAGACTCTACATCAACCATACACATAACCTCCTTTATAGTCTTAGGCTCATCAGTGCTAGTAATCAAAGAATTTTTTTATCTCCAATCAGAGGGGGTATACACTTTCAATTTCTATATTTGCTGAGTGGACATCCTCAATGAATGAGGTGGAGGTTGTATACATTTTTCAGAAATATATAATCTCTCTTCCTCTTCAAGTCCTTTGTGGGCTTGTGGTTCAATCTTCTCAATATTTGGGGTTAGCTGAACCACATCTTTTATTTCCATCCTTCTTTGGCTACAATAATGTGGAAGAAGACTTCAATTCTCTAAAGATAACACTTCTACTATACAATTTAGATATATCATCTATAGGGTCCCCAAGATTGCATCCTTGCACACCAACATCATATCCAATGAAGATACACTTTATAGCTTATTCTCTAATTTTGAGGGATTTCTTCTTGAATACACCTCTATACGCTTCTTATCAACAAGAGTTGATGTAGGATACCTATTAAGCAAGTAACAAGTTGTTACAATTTCTTCTTCCCAAAAGAATTGTTCCATACTAGACCCACTTGGCATACTCCTATCCCTCTCCAATAACATCTTGTTCATTCTTTATATAACTCCATTCTATTGATGGTTGTACATAGTTATATTATGTATTTATATCCCATGGTTGCTATAGAATCTATCAAAATCCACTAAACAAAACTCATCACAATTATCAATCCTCAAAATATTAATCTTCCTACTAGTTTGATTTTCTATATAAGAGCCTTAAACTCTTTAAATTCACTAAAGACTTTAGATTTACTACTAAATAAATATACCCATGTCCTTCTACTATAATCATAAATGAAAGAAAGATAATATATAAATTTAGAAATGAAAGGAACATTAATAAGACCAAATACATTAGAATGGATTATATCCAATACCCTAGGTGATTTATGAGAACCAAAGTAAAATTTAATATGATTTTATTTTCCATATACACAATGTTTGTAGAAATCAAATTTAAAATTACAATCATTTAACTCCTCAACAAGGTTTTTATTTTTCAAGATCTTTAAAGCATTCTCACCTATATGATCCATTCTTTGGTCCCATAACATTATTATCTCTATTGGAAACTTAGTCCAAAGCATGAGCACCCTTAGGTACCCATAAAACATGACCATCAAAAGTAGACACAACACACCTCTTTGTTGCTAGTTCCAATGGTGGAGCTGAATATTTTCTAGATATCTTCACTATAAGAATTAAAGAGCTATTACAATAAGCCATGCATGCATCTAGATGAAATAAAGTGCCAATTTGAACACCTTTAGCAATAACCATAAATCCTTTGACAATATTTCACCTTCCACTCAAGAAAACAACTCGCACTCCTATATCATTTAGTTTACTCATATAAAGTAGGTTCCATTCCAAACCAAGGGAATACAATAACAATTGGTCCCCTTCACTCCTCCATCAAGGGATCAAATTTAAATTCTACCATGACTAAAAATCTTCATATGAGGATAATCTCTTAGGTACACCTTCCCACCATCATATTTTTCATATTTTATAAACCAACTTTGATGTGAGTTCATGTGGAAAGAGACACCAAATTATATCAACCACACACCTTCTAATGCATGAGTAGCCAAGACAAATAAAAGCATTACCTTTATCCTAGGAGGATCTCTTAGATTCATCATCATAATATACATTTTTTTATTCTTGTCCTCCTCCTTACACTCTCTTCTTAAATGTCCAATTTTTCCATACTTCCAACATTTCACCTTGAACTTATCAATAGATTTGCATCTCCCATTGGACTTGGATCTAGACTTATCTTTCATCTTGTCTTTCTTCTTTCATTTTTATTTAGATCTTCCATGAACCAATAAGGCCTACTTATTTGACTTAGAACTCTTCCTTCTAGTTTCTTTTGGAAGAAAAGATGTAACCACTTCATCCATCTTGAAATTGGTGGTAGTGTTTCTAATGGTCGTAGCAAGGTGGTTTGTTGAATCTAGAAAAGAATAAAGGATGGTCATACAATGATCATCCCCATCTATTTTCACTCCCACATAGTGCAACTAGGTACTACCATATTGAAGGAATTTAAATGTTTGTCCATAGACCCACCATCCTCAATCATGAAGGAATATAGGTTACTTCTCAAGAAAATCTTATTCACCAAGATTTTAACCTAATAAACTTCTCAAATATTCTTCCAAATATTCATGGTGGTAGTCTCTTCATGTAGATTTAGAAACACTAAATCACCTAAACCAAGTCTATTGAGACCCTTTTCTTTTATATCCATCTTGTATCATTCTTCTTTTGATGTAGTTTATGTTTGGATTTAAATAGTATTGCACATTTATCTTGGTCAATGAACACATCCTCAATCTTGAGCTTCCATAACTCCAATTTTATATACCTAGGAACTTCTCCATCTCTATCCTTGATGTTATTTCCATCTCTTCCTAAAATAATACCAAAACCCTCTTTACTCTTGAGCTCCCATTCAAACAAATATTAGTACAAAAAATCCTCTACCGAACACCTATAGTCCAAAGTGATTAGTTTCTATTACCAAATAAAAGCAGGGTACACAAAAATATTCCTACAATAATATTCTTAGGAGAGTGTTGTGCAAATCTCAATATTTTAATAATTAAATAGAAACAAATTTAAGTAGGAAAAATAGTAAATACCATAGTGCAGGTGTACATAGGGAAAACTCTTTTGGGAGAAAAACCCCATGTTCCAGAACAACTCATTGTATTATTCAATAAAATATTATTACAATACACTTTTTGAAAGAAACTGAATGCATTATTCAATAAACCATGATTACAATATTGATGTAGGAGCATCCAGGGTGAAGAACAATCTTGCATCAATCTAATTATTTAATTTCAATAAGGGCTAAGTTAGTCCTAGTATAAATGGTTGGTTACAACATTTATACCATGGCATTTACCTTCAACTTCATTTTGCATTTATACCTTGGTTCACACGACATGCTATGCTTCAAGGTGTTGGTGAATTGGCATGAGCCTTGGACTTCGGCAAGACCCTATTCTTTATCCCATCGGCGGTTCGATGGTGGAAGTAGCAGCATGAAGGAATTGCATTGGAATTCATTGGTGGGAGAGTTCCATGTTGGTGTCCCCTCGACATCCCAACAGGTAGTAAACATTTCAACATGGCGTATCTGTGTGACAGTGGAACTTCAAGCTGACATGAATTCATGTCCCTTCAATAGGCTAAAGGAGTGATGGTACCAAGTGACTTACATGTCAAGGAGACTTGCTTGTTTCAGAGTGAGGTGTTTTTTGGAAATATGGGAACCTTGCAACATGAGCATGAAGTGTGCATGGGATGTTTTGGTTCTTCTTGTATTGTCATTGTTGGCAACACAAGGGCAGACAACTGAGAGGGGGGGTGAATCAATTGTCTCAAAAATTCAAAACTTTTAAACCTTATTAACCTTATTCTTAGATCTGATTAATAACCATGAAAGCATAAATCATCAACACATCAGAAACACACATAACACCAAGATTTTTTACGTGGACACCCTGTTAGGGGAAAAACCACGGTGGAGGTCAGTCCACAAGATTATACCCTATTAAAAGTATAAATAGTAAAATGGGGAATGCACATGCATTTAGGCACACTGCCTAGATCTCACTACTCAATTACAACAAGGCTTACTACCCAAAGGAAGACACACTATCTTGCAGAAACATTCAGATTACATCCACAAGATTTTGAACTAAGAGAATAGCATCTGCTAATGCCTGATTATAGTTGTGGTTAAGCACATGAACACTTCTTCACTCTTCTTCACTCTTCTTCACACTCTTCTTTTTCCTTTGAATGATTTGAACATTATTTGCACACACCATACCATCAAATGGTATAAACAATCACTTATATATATCCACAACAAGAAATTATGTCGCTACATGTCGACTTCAACAAGATAATAAAATGAATATAAACTGTCGGCCCAAATCAATGACAATTATCAATGCAAATCAACCAAGGTCGGCCACAACATATTGAAGACCCAAAATAACATCCTTGAACATGAACCACCTTCAAAAATTATTTCATGGAGATCCACAACATGTTACAATCACCATGTTGGCCATGACCATGAAAAACATGAACACGTAAGAGAAAATCAGTAATCGTGAGCACAAATTTCAATGCGGACATGCAACACAGATCAAGCGTGATCTAGAAACATCCACAAACATCATGAATCATTAGAGAAGCATCTACAACAACTAAACTTACTAGAATCACATCATCTTCCATCAGGAACACCAACTAAAGCAACAAAAAAATTGTCAAAATACAAATCTTCATAACTCGATCAAATCTTCACGCGGATCTCTAAAAATCAATGTGGATAAACTAGATATACTTGACAAGAAACCCTTTAATAAAAAACCTCAGATCATCAACATATTGAGCTAACCAACAGACTGAACTTCTCTTCATTTCTATCAACCTGCAACTTATTTTATTACAATTTTCTCAATATCCTCGATATATACAGTTGTTGATGCATTAATGCCAATAGTGTTGACATCAATGACAACCACATATCATAAACACAACCACAACATCCAACATTCATTAATTTCAACATTATGGCAACATAGTGGGAAACATATTTGGTATACCGGAAGCTAATCTCTACTAGAAGTGTTTTGTATGTTGGGTCAGTACATTGGTTTTTGAGTTCAGAATTCACTGCAAGATGATATTTGAATCTGGTCTCTTAATCTCATTATTATCACTCTTTCAAATAGTTAAATTCAGTTCTTGATGAGTTTTGTGTTTTGTGCAAAAAGTTATTGATGACAGAGTTTAACTCTATACATTGCAGTTGTTTTTTGTTATGTATATCAGTGTGGGAGACTCCACATTTTCTTAGAAATAACATTTTGGTGTTGCAGTTCTAAGGGTAATCTCCTTGATGTTAATGTGATGATAAACTGATGTAATATCAGATCCAGAAGATGTTTATCTTAAGAAGTGCATGTGCTATCTTGGAGCTTTTATGATTAGGTCCTATTCCTGGTCGGCCTAATATATGACTTGTATTAAGAATGATAATTATACTTTGTGGATGTTGGTTGGATCCTTTTAGGTCTTTGCCAACTTAATACACCACATGGATAAAAAAAAATTAATCTTATATGATGCCGACATGAGGTGCTTTGATTATTTTGTTTGTATCCAATTAGGCCAACCTAATTGATATATGTGATATACTTGTATATATATACAAGACCTTGTTTGAGTTGAAAAGTGTGTGTATGGAGAAGTGAACGAAAAGGATGTGCGAGCCTAAATGATCTATCATTTGTGAGTTGTATATTGTGGAAGAAGACAAGGATCAAAGTAGAATGGTTAAGTGATTGTTATGTAGTGTAGTACTTCACACATAGATACTCATTGGAACTAAACTCAGCACATAGAAGGTGTATTCCATCAATTCATCTCTTGGAAATGAGCCATATTCCTTTGTATCTTGGCGGTTATCCATTTCATTATGTATTCAAGTTGTGAGCCTTTTAAGGATAGTGAGTCCTAGCAGTGAGCCCTGTAATATTCTATATCTGGATATATTATATTGTGAGCTAATACTCACTGTGGTTTTTCTCATTTTGGGTTTTCCATGTAAAAATTTGGTGTCGATATGTCTTGTGGAGTGATGTTCATTTCAATATCTTTATTTTAGTTTTCAATCATATGTGCTTTAATAATTGGGTGGTTTGCATCTAAATGGTTTAATGGAATACTAATTCACCCCATCTCTCAGTATTTCAGACAATCAACAATGTTTTGATGTCTCCTTGAAGTGGCGTAGGTGGGAAGGATGAGTAATGAACGGGTTGGTTACCTGTAATCAATGGATGCGAATGAGATGGTGACACGTAGTGAGATTGTACTTGTTGACTTCACATCATTTTTGTGGATCAACGCATTCATTGGTCAAGTGATTGAGACTATTGATAACCAAGTAACTATCTGGTGATTTTGAATGCTTATTGGATGACGATGGTTACTACAACAACGTAAGAGAAGAATGTCAAGGCCGATTGGGGAGATTAGGGGATATATCAATGCCGAAGAAAACACAAGAAGAGGGGGAGATAGAGAGAACTACCACGAAGAGATTTGAAGGTGTTAAAAAGTGAAGGTCAACTGCTTGCTGGTGAATGTACGACTGAAGGTGAAAACTTAGATCTACAAACTAACAGATGAATATAATAAGTAGCCCATAAGAAGGCATGTAAGGTTGTAATATGTATTTCCATTTTTTTTTAGTAATACAATATCTTGCATTCTCTTGCATTTTTGTTGTGCAAACCTGAGTTTCCATTGTGAGTTTTTCATTGTAAGGGTGTTCCTTTCAACAAGTGGTATCAAAGCAGCAGTTCATGAGTTTGTAATAGAGCATCAAACATGAGGTAGTTGCAGTATGACCTATGAGTGTGGGTTGATATCAATATGCCTCAAAGACTTGCCCAGTATAGTGGAGGTAGAGGCCAAGGTGGTGGAGGAAGAGATCCAACTAAAGAAGAAATCAGGTCTCTCAGAAGGCAATTAGAAACCTTGCAACAAGAGGTTTGAAGAAGAGATGTGCATCGAGAAAGAGATGATAGTGAAGATGAAACAAAAGAGGAAGAGAAATATTTAATGGATTTAGGAGGAAGGAGATTTATGAGAGTGATCTCAAGCATTGGGAAGAGACCTTAAATAGAGGTTTCAACTTTCAATGGAAGTTTGAATCCTGAGGAATTGATTGATTGGATCAATGACATGGAAGAAGTTTTCAAATTTGAGGAGATTGAAGATCCTTGTCGAGTGAAGTTTGCAAAGACCAAGTTAAAAGGTCATGCCAGTATCTAGTGGAAGGAATTCTAGCTAGAAAGAGGAAGACAAGGAAAAGATAGAATTTCTCAATGAGATAGAATGGTGTCAAAATTGAAGAAATAGTATATTCTAGTCGATTACAAATTGGAACTACTCAAGAAGATGTAGAGTTTGAGACAAGGAATGAGGGTGATGAAAGAATACACTGATGAATTTTACAAGATTTTGATTCGAACAGGGCATTCTAAGGTGAATAGGGAGAAAGTTGCTTGATATATCAATAGACTGAAGCCTAGCATATAAGAAGAATTGGCACTAGTAAGAATGAATACCATTGAGGAAGCCTATTATTTTTCTCTAAAGGTTGAAGAACAATTGAACAAGAGGTTTGAGAGAAAATAGAGAGGTGGTGGCCACGGTGGAAGGACTAGTAGATAGCCATATGGAGGTCAAAATGGTGACCAAAGAAAGGGCAAAGGAACTAGCTCTAGTCAAGATAAAAAAAAGTGATGATCCATATCAGCCGCATGACTGAAATAGTGTCAATTGACGAGGTAGAGGAAGGTCTGGACGTGGACTAGGAAGATGAGGTTTCAAAGGGACATGTTTCCAATGTGGTGAAGAAGGGAATAGATCCTACGAGTACTTGTAGCACCAAGGGAAGAAAAATAGGAGACCAAAAGGAAATGTGTGAGTTACTCATGTGGATGAAGACTCTTGATCTTCACAGTCTGAAGATGTTGAAAGGGGTGAGTCCCTTATTTCCAGGAGAACTTTTTTGAATGAAGAGAGGGAACTAGATCAAAGGAAGAATATGTTTTGCACTCAATTTAAGTGTGAAGGTAAGGTGTGCAATGTGATCATCAATGGGGGTAGCATTGAGAATCTGGTGTTAGAGGAAATGGTCACCAAGTTGCAGTTAGAAAGAAGACATCCAAGTCCTTATCGAATTGCATGGTTGTAGAAGGACCAAAGGGTTTTGGTCAATCAGCAATGCCTAATAAAGTTCAAGATTGATAATTAAAAGGATGAGGTTTTGTGTGATATCATTCCTATGGATGCTTGTCACATGTTGTTAGGCCAACCATGGCAGTTTGATTGGTGAGCAGTGCATGATGGGCATGCTAACACCTATTCATTAACAAAATATGGTGTTCAACATAAGCTAAATCCTCTAAAGGATACAAGTGAAAATATATGCAGTAATTCACAATTTTTTTTGGTAGATAGGAGGAAATTACTGGAAGGTATGAAGCACAAACACATGTTTTTTGCAATAATCCTTAGAGTTGAAAAGGAGACCAATAGTGAAGTACTAGTAGAAGTGTGGTTTACTGGATGAATTCTAGTGTATTATTTCTGATAATGTACCTAAAGGATTGCCACCAATAAGAAAAATCAGTCACCAGATGGATTTGATTCCTATAGCTAGTTTTCCAAATAAGGCAGCTCATCGAATGACTCCAACAGAAGGCGAAGAATTAAACAAGAAAGTGCAAGACATGTTGTGAAAAGGATTAATCAGGGAGATTTTGAGCCCATTTGTAGTTCATGTTGTATTGGAACCTAAGAAGGATGGTGAATGGAGGATGTGTACCAATTCCAGAGCCATCAACAAGATCACAATCAAGTATCAATTTCCCTTACCAAGGATGGATAACATAATGGATTACTTGAGTGGAGCTAAGTACTTCACAAAGATTGATCTCGAGAGTGGCTATTACCAAATTTGAATCAGAGAAGGGGACGAATGGAAGACAACATTCAAGACCAAAGAAGGACTATACAAGTGGTTAGCCATGCCTTTTCAACTAACTAATGCACCCAACACATTTATGTAGCTCATGAATGACGTATTAAAAGAATTTTTGGGTAAGTTTTTCATTGTTTATTTAGATGAAATTATGGTTTTAGTAAGACATTGGAGGAGCACCTAATACACATGAGAAATGTTTTTGAGAAGTTGAGAGAGTAGAAGTTATTGATCAACTTAAAGTAGTGCAGTTTTGTGAAACATGAAGTAGTGTACCTGGGATTTGCTATCTCAGCAAAGGGTCTGAAAATGGATCCAAAAAAGGTGAAATCCATTGTGGAGTGGCCAACACCAAGGAGTGCTACTGAGGTAAGATATTTTCATGGTCTAGTGGGTTTTTACTAGAAGTTTATTAAAGGATTCAGTAATATTTGTGCACCCCTAACTGAAAAAATAAGAAGGGATATAAAAGAATTCCAATGGAGTACAGGAGTAGCAAAGAGTTTCAATTTGCTGAATAAGAAAGTCAGAGTAGCTTGTTTTAGCACTCCCAGATTTCAATAAAGTATTTCAGGTAGACTGTGATGCGAGTGGCAACACCATTGGAGCTGTTTAGAGTCAAAAGGTAAACCCATTGCCTTCTTTAGTGAAAATTTGATTGATGCAAATAGAAGATATTATGTTTATGATCAAGATTTCTATGCCATAGTCCAAGCTTTGAATAAATGGTGACATTATTTGTTGCCAAAATAATTTATTTTGTTCATTGATCATTAGGATTTATAGTATTTAAACAGTCAAGGAAAATTGAATCAAAGGCATTTGAAATGGGTTAAATTTCTATAAAGCTACACATTTATTTTGAAGCACAAGAGTGGTAGATCAAATAGGGTTGCAAACGCCTTGAGCAGAAGGAAGAACTTGTTGACAAAAATGTAGTTTAAATTTTTTGGGTTCAAGGAACTCACAAACTTGTACCCTGAAGATCTTGATTTCTCTTAGGCGTGGAAAGCTTGCAAGGAGCTTGTCACACTAGATAGGATGATACGGTTGGATTTTACAATCCAAGGTGGTATGATATTTAGGATTCAATTATGCATTCCAAGGAGTTCCATGAGGGAGAACTTGATCAAGGAGAAGCATAGTGGCAAATTGGTTATATGGGGTTGTAGGGTATGTCAAATGGAAAAAGGCACCAATTAGAATACTAGATTGTATTAGCCATTACCTGTTCCAAAGAAACCATGAGAGGAAATTAGCATGGATTTTGTTCTTGGTTTGCCAAGGATGTAGAGAGGTCATGACTTCATATTTGTGGTGGTAGATAGATTTTTGAAGATGACAAAATTCATTTTATGTCATAAGACCGGTGATGCAATTCACATTGCTGAATTATTTTTTAGAGAGGTGATACAACTACATGGTCTACCCAAGAGCATAGTTTCAGATAAAGATACCAAGTTTGTAGTGTATTTCTGGAGAATGTTATGGAAGAAGATGAAAATAGATTTGAATTTTAGCTCAACACATCATCCGCAAACGGATGGACAAATAGAAGTGGTAAATAGAAGTTTGGGTTAACTTGTTGAGATGCTTGGTAGGTGAAAAACCCAAGGGATAGGATTTGGTTTTTCCACAGGTGGAGTTTTCCTACAATAATTCAATCAATAGGAGCATTGGAAAATCATAATTCTAGATTGTGTATGGTAGAAGTCCTAGAACAACTATTGAGTTGTAAAAGCTAGATAAGGGAGAAAGACATAGTGTTGACACTAAAGATTTTACTGAATATATGAAGAATGTGCATGAACAAGTCAAGAAGCACATCAATAAGATGAATACGCAGTACAAGGCTAAGGAAGAATAAAAATGGAGATATAAGGAGTTCCAGGTGGTGATGAAGTCATGGTTCATTGTGAAAGGAAAGGTTTCCCGTTGACACATACAATAAGCTAAAGATGAAGAAGTTTGGGCCATGTAAGATTTTAAAGAAACATGATTCAAGAAATGCATATGAGGTGGAGTTTTTGAGTGAGATTCATGTCTCGCATGTCTAACATTTCTGATTTGAGGGAGTATCATGAAGGGGATAAGGAGCACAAGTTGGTAGAGACATAGTGGTGTTTTGGCATCTGTGGTAGAACAAGAAGAAATTGAAGTGGACAGTCGTGTATGATGAAGTATAAAGAATAGATAGTTTAATGAGTACCTGGTGAAGTGGAAAGGATGGCCTATTGAAGATTCAACTTAGTTTTTAGAGTCGTAGGTTATCCATTTTGGTTTTCCTTTAACCCCTAAAGAGTGGCAGGGTCACTTTTCAAATTACCTTAGGTGTCTGATGTAGGAGCATCCAAGGCGAAGAACAATCTTGCATCAATCTAATTATTTTATTTCAATAAGGGCTAAGTTAGTCTTAGTATACATGGTTAGTTACAACATTTATACCATGGCATTTATCTTTGACTTCATTTGGCATTTATACCTTGGTTCACATGACATGCTATGCTTCAAGGTGTTGGCGCATCAACGTGAGGCATGGACTTCGATAGGACCCTTTTCTTTGCCCCATCGATGGTCTGATGGAAGAATCAACAACATGAAGGAGTTGTGTTGGAGTTCTTCAGTGGGAGAGTTTCATGTCGGTGGGATGACACTTCGTGTCCCCTCAATATCCAGATGGGTAGTGAACATTCTGGCTTGGTGTATTGGGGTGACAATGGAACTTCGGGCTGACATGAATTTGTGTCCCTTCGATAGGCTGAAGGAGTGATATTTCCAAGTGACTTACATGTCGGGGAGACTTGCTTATTTCAGAGCGAGGTTTTTTGGTGTCTCCTCGACACAACGTAGGCAAGAAGTATGAGTAATAAATAGGTTGGTTAACCATAACCAACAAATGTGAATGAGATGGCAACGCATAGTGAAATTGTACTCATTGACTCCACAGTGTTGTTGTGGATCAATGCATTCATTAGTTGAGTGATTGAGACTATTGATAATTAGGTAATCTTCTAGTGATTTTGAATGCTTATTGGACGATGATGGTTACTACGAAAATGTAAGAGAAGAATGTCAATGTCAACTAGGGAGATCAAGGGATATATCAATACCAAAGAAAACACAAGAAGGGGGGGAGATAAAGCGACCTACCATGAAGAGATTTGAAGGTGGCAAAAAGTGAAGGTTGACTACTTGTTGGTGAATGTAGGACCGAAGGTGAAAACTCAAGTCTACAAATTGGCATATGAATATAATTAGTAGCTCATAAGAAGGAAAACCAAGTTGCCATTGTGATTTTTTCATTGTAAGGGGTGTTCTTTTCATCAAATACACTTGAAGAGCAAGCCTTCATAGGAGTATCACCATTAAGAGATCTAGAAGAATTCTTAAAGGTTGAATTTATCTACAAAACTCTACACCCAACCTCGATCTTAGCCACCAAATATATATGAGATAAAAAAACTCGAACAATCAAATGGTAAATAGAAACTCATGACCTAAAACTATCCAAAAGTGGCACCCATATCATCCCCCAATAAAACATATCTTATGATGTGTCATAATATGCATCATAGGTTGGTCAAAAAGTGTAAATCCCATTTGTAGTGCTTTTATGCATCAAACAACTTTTTTACATTTTTTATACAAACTTCTAGGGGACATAAATTTTGATCTAGTGGGTCGATTGGGTCCATTTAAAAAAATGTACTCAATTATATCTATGCAACAAAAACCACGTAGGTGGTGCTTAGCAACCAAGAATTTTTATTTTGTCCAAAAACCAACCTTATAGCCCATAAATTGAGTTTTTTCCATTTTATATAAAAAAGCACACTTTTTTGTAATCTTGACATTAGGAAAAAGGTTGAGACACCTTTCCTAACATATCCAAGGTATACATTATATCTTGGGTTGGACATACACTATATGCTCACTCTTTAATTCTAACCATCTACCTTGCACTACCAACCTTAGCATATTCTCGTGTTAATTTTTCTATTATAATGTCATTTATACATTTTCTTTTTCTCATAGTGGTTGTGAATAACCAACATACTTGTTTAAAATTATATTCATTACATAGCATTTTTTTCAATAACATTTAATTTCCCTTTTTCAAGAAAAGTCTTTTAAAAATGAGTTTAATAATTGTTTACTCTTGGGGTTTATAACATTTATCCCCTTGTAAATTGGATGTTTCCCTCAATAGCATGAGGTTCATCTGAATCATAACGAATAAGAAAAACACTTAATAAAATAAATATGGATGTTGAATATGAATATATTTGATCTTTTCCTATGTGACATTGTTAACGTTATAAAATATCCATTTAAATTTAACTTCTTTTTTAAAAATAAAAATAAAAGGGTAAAAATTTATTGAATCAAAAGTAATCAATCGTATAAAGCAAGTCGGGTCTATAACAAACACCCAAAGCAATAATTAGGAATTCTCCATTTAAATTTAACTTAATCGATCACTATATTTTATAATTTATTCATTCTTTTATCAAAAATTTCCTTAGATTTAATATAAAATTCACAACTAGATACAACAATAAAAAAAATCTAATCAATCACATGATCAATATTATAAATATACTTGTGATATAAAAACCATCACAAAATCTATATAATTGAAGATGTAAGGAAAATTTATACATAATATTTTATACTTTCTAAAATTTCGAATGATTGCAATAATGAAGAACCAATTAGCATATTTATATATTTTAAGGAAGCCCTTTTGAATTTTACCCTATGAAACAATTGATTGCCTACTTCAAGCTTATTTATCTCTTAAGATTATTCCAAATCTTATGCCTAATTTGTGTATCTTTCATGTTGCATTTTATTTTATTAATTATATCTTTCATTTCTTATATATTTTTAGTTTCATACCATGTCCTATGTATTGAATTTGACCATGATATAGGGGTGTTGTAATTAAAATAATAAATAACTTTAAAATGTGACATCTTGATGGTGGAATGATATATTCGATTATAAATAAACCCAATTAAATATAAATATTCCTTTAATGTTTTAAGTCTTTTAGTAGTATACATTATTTACATTTTTTTTATCATCTTGTTAATTCTTATATTTCTTCCATTAGATGCAAGGGGATAAGAAATATTAGAACTCAAACTAGTAGCTAATTATCAATAAGAGAGCTCTCAAAAGAAGAATTAAATATAGGATATATATTTAATACTAAGTTTTTAAGAAAATATTCACAAAAGAAGAATTGAAATATAGGATATAGTTTAACTACTAAGTTTTTAGGAAAACCACATAATTGAAACACCTCTTGTTGCAAGGTGTGTGCCCTTGGTCTCCTTGTGTTGTGCAACACAACACTTGGGTTCGTGACATGGCTTAATCACCTCTCGTGGATTCATTAACTCTAGCAGTTGTATCGGGCATTAACAGGTCAATCTTTTGGTGCAACAACTGTCTATGCAACAATTAGTATCAAATCTTGGGTCACGGGTTTGAACCCCTCACTTGCGTTGGGGGGATTGTTGCAAGGTGTGTTCCCTTGGCCTCCTTGTGTTGTGCAACACAATGCTTTGGTTTGTGGCATGGCTTAATCGCCTCTCATTCATTAACTCTAGTGGTTGTATTGGGCGTTAATAGGTCGATCTTTTGGTGCAATGGAAACCGTCTATGCAACACCTCTTTAAAAAACACATAGGGTATATTAGAAGTAGATGAATCAATCTTGATAGGTAGAAAGTAAGTCATTTTAGTTAATCTATCAACCACAACTAAGATAGAGTCATGTAATTTATGTATGTCTAGGGTAGGCTAGTAATGAGATCTATACTTGCAAATTTTTATTGTCAATTGGAATGTACAAAGGTTGTAAATGACTAAGTTTCTTACATTTTTTCACTATAAAAGAATGATAATCTAGATATTTTTCTCATAATTAAAAAAAAAAATTTAGACAAAAAAATATATCTTTAATTGATAGATATATCTTTTGAAAGCTAGGATTACTAGAGGTAGGTATATAATAAGAATATTTTAATACATGTTGTTTAGTATTAGGTAAATCAAGGATAAAAATTAATCCCTTGTAATACATGACTATTAGTTCTCATTATATAAGAATCAAGATGTCTATTAAGGTATTTATTAGAATTATTTTGTAAATATTCATAAAGAGTATGGGGATAAGTATCAATAAGTAGTTTACCTTTAATAAATTGTTTAAAACTACTTCATTCAAGAGAAACATAATTCACACAAATATGTTTTCTACTTAAAGCATTAACAAGTAATATTTCTTTACTAGGTACTTATTGGATATCAAAAGTGTATCATGTTAAAAAATCAATTTATCATCTTTCTCTCATGGTTAATCAAGGTTGGGTGAAAATATGTTACAATCTCCAATGATCAATTTTTAAAATAATTTTATTCCCAACAAATATTTTTTTTTGAGGTGTTGTACACCACCTTCAATGAAAATATTACTTATTCATGTAGTTTACCTAGCGATGGGGGACATCCTACTTATTTATTGCATTGATAACTATAATTATTAAAATTAACCTTCATGGTGAAATGAATGCCCAAGGTGAATAAGAAAAACCCAATACACATAATGTTGTGTGAAACAATGGTTAGGTATGTTAAGAGAAAAAAAAAATACTAGAAGACAAATGGGATACCATACTCAAATGAGGAAAAATTGGTTAAGGTGAGGACACATTGGTTAAGATGGAAGTATTTAATTTTATCAATAGGTGTGATGTGTTAATTTGAATAGTGTCTTTACATATCTAGTTACGATATCACCTTTCTAGGATTGGCCTATTCACACTTAAGTTATAAGTTTTTATACTTTTTCTCACTTCATGTGGTTGATACATGTGTCATCATCATCTAACACACCTAGTACATACATACTTTCAACTTTCTAGCACACGCCATTTAAGCTAGACAATTGTTTCATCTTTGGATGGGTAATCATTCATTGTGTTCTACATTCCTACCTCCTCTACCTGGCCTATATATACAAGACCTCTATGTATAGTTTGCATAGTTCACATATTGATAGAAATACTATTGTGCTTCATTATTCACAAGTGAAATGTTTTTTTGTGCTTCTAGATTTGTAGCTAATTCCAACATTGATCAAAGCTATGAATGTGCATTCCTTCCTACATCAAGGTGACTCCAACACTTAGCCCTATCATTAGAGTGATGGAGTAGGCTCAAAATGATTTGATACCACTGATGTAGAGAGGGGTCAACACAAATACCTCTCTCACAAACTCACAAATTCACACAATAGAAATTGAAAGCAAAAGAAACAACTATATTACAATATTGTATTCCAAACTTGTTCAAATGATTACAATCTTTAACAAATCTGATTTTATATCAAATTATCCAACCCCGAGGACTAATGAAAAACAAATAAAAATGGTTTCCAATCTGATTTATAATAGAAAAATATTAAACAACAAAAAATCAATCCTTTCTCCTTCAAATGCAACTTAAATCTTCACTCTCCCACTTGAAATCTTCAACATGCAACTATTCCAACCTTCAATAATTGAATCTTGTCTTCATTTTCTATCACCAAGACCTTGAAAACCTACAACATAATGGTTCAAATATGCTCATGGAGAAGATGCTGCACCTCTCTTCTTGCTCCCAAAATATAGAGTGAAATGGTTACATGAACATTCTCCAACATCACTTTTAACCTCCAAAACCAAGCTTCAAAACCCGCAACCTGCAATATTGGCATGCCCAACTTGGGAAGAGCTATCAAAATACATGCCAAAACCTTGAATAATACCAAAAATTACCAAAATGGGAGTCCATTCCTCAAATTTAGGGAACTTTCCATAGTAAATCCTCCCAACTCATCTTGGGAACCCTCCTTTTCATGCACCAATTAATACAGTTTTTAAATGCATATTCAAACTTATAACTCCCTCCAAATCTAGTGCAGTGGCAACATGAAAGTTTAAATTTGCAAGTTTTAGGATCAAAGTCTTATGATAGGTTTGATGTCATGTTTGGGTCTAATAAGGTCCTAAGTGACCATTTATGATGTAATAAGTCATTTTTGGAGTCTTTGAGTTCATTTTGTTTTATGTTTGAAATTTTGTTAAAAAGTTATGAAAAGTTGTAAATTTGCAAAAATGCATCTTTTGAAGGAGCCCAATGGTCATGGGATTTCAAAAGGAAGTTGGTGGTTGATGTGTTGGTTAGTTTCACTTGTTTTGTGTTTAAAAGGCCTTGAAAAGGCTCGTGGAATATTAGATTGTTGGATCTTTTGAAAGACAAATCAATAAAATCATTGTTTCCTCTAAAATTCTATACTTTTCCATTTAATATTGCTGCTACAAGCATTCTTGCTTGGCCATACAGAAGAATTTTGCTCCAATATTTTACGAAATTGTTGAAGATATGTGTTAACTTCATTTTGCACTTGGGTTGAGGGTCTAACATTTATTTGGAAGGGAGTTTGACTCCATTTTCTGAAATTGCTTGTGCATTTCCAGTTTTAAGGGTTTTGAGGCTTTGAAAATGTTTTAAAAGGCCATTCCATCTATTGTACATGTTGTGTCTCAATGGAATGGCCCAAGTAGGTAGAATTAGGTGTGTTTAGGATGTTTGAAAGATATTTAGGAGCAGGGGAGGTTCTAAAGGTGGTTTTAAGTGATGCCCTAGATGTCATTCTGAATGTTCTTTAAGTGAAATTGGAAGGTTATAGGGTGGAAAAGATAGAAAAATTTGGGGGCAGTAGTTTATGAAGATATTTTAGGTATGTGCAGACCTATTAGAGCCAGTTTGAAGAGTTTTCCTAGGGATTAGAGGCCAAGATCATAGTTTTCAGAAAACCCTCATTGAAAGGGCATAAAGTAAGGGTTTGGTAAAAAAGTGTCTTGGAGGGATTTGTGTGAGTTAAAATTTGGTAATTTGGTGTTAATGTGGACAATTTAATGCTTCCCAATAAATTTTTGTACTTGGAAGGAAGAATAAGGAGGTGTTGCTTTGAAAAAATGGCCTAATTGGCCTGGTAGGACAACGTAGGAACCTGTTTTTGAAGAGGTTGGTCCAAAGTGACCATAAGTGATTTTGTGATATGTTTGAGAAGACTAAAATGGGTTCTTGAAAAGGTAGATGATTTGTGGGTTAGAAGAGATCATAGTGAGAAAAGTTCAAAAGAACTAAGTTTACACACCTAGTAGGCAAGTAGTGCAGTCGAGAAGGAAATTACCCTAGATAGGGTTTTGAGGTTTTCAAAATTGTTTGCGTCAATTGGGATTGGGTTGGGTTTGACAAAGGCCCCCCTGCATTGCATCATTTGGTATTAGAGTGTAGGTACCAAATTTTTGGAAGAAGAGTTGCAGATTCCAAGAGGAACGTAGGAGTTGAAAAGGCAAGATGCCTCCCAAGATTAATGCAACTGCTAGAGAATTGTAGGAGTTGAAATAAAGAAATGTTAGGTTGATGGAGTCACATAATATTGTGTTAGCAAGGCTTGCTACCCTGGAGTCAAATCAAAGAAGAGGTGCAGATTTGGGTGATGTGAGTGAGACAAATGAAGAGGAAGAGGAAGAGTTTTAAGAGACTAATGAAGGGACATTAGATCATGAGGAACAAAGGATGACAAGGCTTCTAAAAGAAATAAAAGGTGAGACACACAAGGTAAAGGTTGATTTTCCCATGTATGGTGGGAATTTGAATGATGAATAGTTACTAGATTGGATTGTAGCCATGGATAATCACTTCGAGTGTGAAGAAATACCAGATGAGCAAAAGGTAAGGATAGTGAAGAAAAAACTCAAGGGACATGCATTGTTATGGTGGGACTATGAACTACCTGAGAGAATAAAGAAGGGAAAAGAAAAGATAGTTTCATGGAATAGGATGGTTGCAAAGCTCAAAGGTAAGTTTCTTCCTAAAGATTTTGAAGTTTAGTTGTATAAGAAAGTCCAAGGTCTGAAACAAAAGGAATTAGATGTTAGAACTTATACTAATGAATTATATAAGTTGAGCATAAGGTTAGGTAGACAAGAGGATGAGGTTGAGAAAGTTTCTAGGTATCTAGGTGGCCTTAGATTTAATATTCAAGATGAATTGGTTGTGGAAAATCCAAGATCTATAGAAGAATGTTTTCAGTTAGCCATTAGAGTGGAAGAAAAGTTAAAAAGAAGACAATTCCATCAAAGGTAGAGGATCCTTTACTACATCAAAATAGTCCTATGAAGAACAAGAAGGTTAAAGCAAGGGTAAAAAGCAAAGCACTGATTTTAGAGGTGGTTTTAGAGGTCCTAGAGGCATATTTGGTGGTGGAAAAAATTCAAACACATTTGCAGGAAGGTGCTTCAATTGTCAAGAGTTTGGGCATCCATCATACAAGTGCCCTAAAAAAATTGGTTCTACATCAAGTGGTGTTGAAAGAAGAGGTGAAAAGAGAGTCCAAATTGTGCAAGAAGATGAAGGTGAAAGTATCAATTCTCCAAGTTATGTTGCAGCTCCTGAGGTACGAGAATCATTGATGCTGAGAAGAAAACTGTTGAAGACATCTAAGGAGAAGGAGATGACTCAAAAAAGGAGTTTGTTCAAGACCACATGTAAGTGTAATGGTAAGTTATGCAAAGTTGTGGTAGATTCTAGTTGCACTAACAATATGGTGTCTAGTAAAATGGTAGATAAGTTAAATTTGGTGAAATTTCCTCATGAATCACCCTATAAGGTATCATGGTTGAATGATGATAAGTCACTTCTAGTTAGAGAACAAGCATTTGTTGAGTTTCAGATTGGAGGATACAAAGATAAGGTGCTTTGTGACATTTTACCAATGGATTGCTGCCATTATTGCTTGCCATTATTGCTTGGAAGGTCATGGAAATTTGATAGGAAATCCCTTTATGATGGTAGGGAGAACACTTGCACCATTAGGAAGGATGGGAAGTCTTTTAAACTAACACCATTACAAGAGAGTGATGAAGGAAAGGGTAAGGTAGCAAGGATCATCATGTTTGGCAAGAAGGATTATAGGAAGCTTGAGGGGAACAAGAATAGAGAATGTGCAACCATTGTAAGAATTGCAGATGCAAGGACAACAGATGCATTGGTATCAGAGAATGTGAAGACAGACAGCTTGAAGAGGAATATGATTTTGTAGAGAAAAGAAGGTGAAAAGTTGGCAGGGACTATCCAAGAGAAGGCCATAGATCATATGAGAATGCAGCCACAAGTTGGATGGAGAGAGGATAATGGAATCCTAGTTGGGGTAGTGATATGTCCTATGACAGCAAAAGAGGTAAAAGGGCAGTCATGTTTTGACAAAACAGAGGTAGGAAAGGCTAATAGGATAGTGGTCTTAAGGGAAGATGACTCAGGGACAGAGACAAAGGAAAAGAATGAGGTGGAATAGAGTGTTTGTCAAGAACCATTTGGAAGGAACAAGTCTGCAAATAGGGAGAAGGACTGGACAGTTAAGGACAAAGTTGGAAATGGTGAGTTTGCTAATATCAAGGTCAAGATGGCATCAACATCATATGAGAACAAGATCAAAGGAATTACACTAGGTGAAAGGAGCTTTGGAGACCCAAAATGTAAAGTGTTCAAGGGTGGACAATCTACAAATCACATTCCAAGGGACTTGGAAAAGTTTCAAGGTCAGGTGTATCACGTAGGGGCACCATGAAAGTTTAAATTTGTAAGTTTTAGGATCAAAGTATTATGATAGGTTTGATGTCTTTTTTGGGGTCTAATAAGGTCCTAAGTGACCATTTATGATGTAATAAGTCAATTTTTGAGTCTTTGAGTTCATTTTGTTTTATGTTTGCAATTTTGTCAAAAAGTTGCTATGAAAAGTTGTAAATTTGCAAAAATGCATCTTTTGAAGGAGCCTAACGGTCATGGGATTTCAAAAGGCAGTTGGTGGTTGATGTGTTGGTTAGTTTCACTTTTGTTGTGTTTAAAAGGCCTTAAAATGCTCATGGAAGATTAGATCATTGGATCTTTTGAAAGACAAATCAATAAAATCAATGTTTCCTCTAAAATTTTGTACTTTTCCATTTAATATTGCTACTACAAGCGTTCTTGCTTGGCCGTACAAAAGAATTGTGCTCCAATATTTTATGAAATTTTTGAAGATAAGTGTTAACTTCATTTTGCACTTGATTTGAGGGACTAACATTTATTTGGAATGGAGTTTGACTCCATTTTCTGAAACTGCCTGTGCATTTCTAGTTTTGAGGGCTTGAAAATGTTTTAAAAGGCCATTCCATCTATTGTACATGTTTTGGATCAATGGAATGGCCCAAGTAGGTAGAATTAGGTGTGTTTAGGATGTTTGAAAGAGATTTAGGAGCAAGGGAGGTTCTTAAGGTGGTTTTGAGTGATTCCCTAAATGGCATTTTGAGTGTTCTTTGAGTGAAACTGGAAGGTTTTAGGGTGGAAAAGATAGAAATATTTGGGGAAATAGTTTATGAAGATATTTTAGGTATTTTTAGCCCTATTATATCTAGTTTGAAGAGTTATCCTAGGGATTAGAGGCCAGGATCATAGTTTTCAGAAAACCCTCATTAAAAGGGCGTAAAGTAAGGGTTTGGTAAAAAGGTGTCTTGGAGGGATTTTTGTGATTTAAAATTTGGTGATTTGGTGTTTATGTGGACTGGTTAATGTTTCTAAATGATTTTTTGTACTTTTAAGGAAGAATAAGGGGGCGTTGCTTTGAAAAATTGGCCTAATTAACCTTGTAGGACAGTGTAGGAACCTGTTTTTGAAGAGGTTGGTCCAAAGTGGCCATAAGTGGTTTTGTGATATGCTTGAGAAGACTAAAATGGGTGCCTAAAAATGTATATTATTTGTGGGTTAGAAGAGATCAAAGTGAGAAAAGTTCAAAAAACTAAGTTTGCACACCTACTAGACAAGCAGTATAGTCGAGAAGGAAATTACCCTAGATAGGGTTTTGAGGTTTTCAAAATTGTTAGTGTCAATTGGGATTATGTTGGGTTTGAAAAAGGCCCCTTGCATTGCATCAAAATCCCACGCCCAAGTCCATTTTTGCCAATTTTTGAAATTGACAATTTCCCAAAATTCCCTCCTAAATTATATCCACTCCCAAAATTTGCAATAAAATAATAAAAGGAAATTATTTAATATTTATTTTAGTCTAACTTTGTAAATTACCCTATTAAATAAATCACCTACCAAACCTTAGGAAAATAAATTAAAATATTATTTTTGGTTGATGCAAGATTGTTGGTCAACCAGAGATGCTCCTCTATCAAACACCCAAGGTAGGAAAAATTTTGTGATTACGAATTCACAAAATGGAGTTGAGTGGTAGTACCACCCTTTCAAATTGCAAGAAATCCTAAGAAAACTCCATCACTGAATTTGGTACTACCAATGAGTTCTTCTTTCTCCTCTTTCAGCACCTAACTGAACAAGCTTCCTTCTTTGACAACTCTGCTCTTCACTAAACCTCATGAATGTGGAATCAATTCCACCATAAATCGACCACCTCCTCCAAGTGTATATCACACTCTCCTCTGATCTTTTTGGATTCAACCCACCATAGCCCAACCACCTCCACCAAATTGTACTTGCACTAAGCTCTGCAATACCACACAAACCCTTCTTTGCATACCATGCATCACTAGCAAAATCTTCCTAAACTAACCCATCATAACTTGCAAATGATCATCATTCTCAAATTTAATAAAATTTGATTTACTATTCTCTTTTATTGCAACCTCATCACACTCACATCCTTCTTTAGAATAATATTTTAAAAAATTGAAATTTACCTTGGTTTCATTCACTACTACAACTTCAACCTTGTCTTCAACATGATATTTCACTATTTTTATGCCTTTAGAAAGACATATTTCTGATACAAAATGATCTTCCACATTCAAAAAAATATTAGTACAATAATCCTGAGATTCATCATCCATATTCTCTAATAAATAATCAGTCTCTCTAACCAAGGGATCTTCTTCTCCAATACTTTCAAACAAAGAATCATTGGAAAACTCCTCTTTTATCTTCACCTCATATTCCTCAATTTCAAACTTCTCAAATTGATTCATTTCTACAACAACTTTATACATTTCTACATTCTTATCCTCATCAAAACATACATTAAAATCTGATTTTACCTCATTGACTTATGTTGCAAATTTTACTACTATGATTCTTTCTTCACTATCACTCGTCATATCATTCAAACACAAATAAGATTTGGTTCTATCCTCATCAAAATTTGATATTCCTCTTTTCCATACTGTTGCAACAAAATTTTCAGCCTCCTCATATCAATCCATCACATTCATATCATTCACATGCAAACCATAATCATCAATGAACTCACAAAATGCAAGTTTTACTTTTTCTTTAACTGCTGCAACTTGATTTTCCTCTTCTTCAATGTCCTTTTATCTAAACTCTTTTTTTTCTACTACAACCTCTTTAATCTCTTTCTTCATGCCTTCCTCAAAGCATACTTCCTCAAGATTTTTTCTTTCCTATTCATTTGCATACATAACTATGACAAACTTTTTTCCTTTGTTCTTTGGAATTTTGTCAAACACTTTCCAGACACTCTCAATATTCAACCTCTTAGGTATATATTTCCTCAAATTTTATGACCTTTCTACAAACCACACACACTCCACCCCTAGGTCCTCGTGCAAACTGCCTCACATCGGTGCTTCTGCCTGCACACTCAATAAATCCCACTCTAATACCATTGATGAAGTAGGATCAACATGATTTGATACCACTGATGTAGAGAGGGGTCAACACAAATCCCTCTCTCACAAACTCACAAATTCACACAATAAATATTGAAAGCAAAATCAATAACTATATTGCTATATTGTATTCCAAAAAATTTCAAATGATTGCAATCTTCAACAAATCTAATTTTATATCAAATTATAAAACCCCAAGGACTAATGAACAACAAATAAAAATGGTTTCCAATCTGATTTATAGCAGAAAAATATAAAACAACAACAAAAATTATTTCTCCTTCAAATGTAACTTAAATCTACACTCTCCCACTTGCAATCTTCAGCATGCAACTATTCCAAACTTCAACAATTGAATCTTGTCTTAATTATTTGTCACCAAGACCTTCAAAACCTACAACAAAATGGTTCAAATATGCTCATGGAGAAGATTCTATGACTCTCTTCTTGCTCCCAAAGTATGGAATGAAATGGTTACATGAATATTCTCTAGCATCACCTGTAACCTCCAAAACCAAGCTTCAAAACCCCCAACCTACAAGATTTCCATGCCCAACTTGGGGAGAGCTATCAGAATGCATGCCAAAACCTTGAATAATACCAAAAATGCCTATTAAATCCACTCCCACCAAAAATTACCAAAATGGGAGTCCATTCCTCAAATTTAGGGCACCTTCCACAGTAACTCCTGCCAACTCACCTTGGGCACCCACCTTTGCATGCATCAATTAAGGAAGATTTTAAATGCATCATTCAAACTTATAACTCCCTCCAAAGCCCACGCCCAAGTCCATTTTTGCTAATTTCTGAAATTGACAATTTCCCAAAATTCCCTCCTAAATTATCTCCACTCCCAAAATTTGCAACAAAATAATAAAAGGCAATTATTTAATATGTATTTTAGTCTAACCTTGCAAATTACACTATTAAATAAATCACCTACCAAACCTTAGGGAAATAAATTTAAATATTAGTTTTGGTTGATGCAAGATTGTTGGTCAACCACAAATGCTCCTGCATCACAGAGTATCATGGATACAAATGGACACTGTCATTGAGTCTAGAAGGTTTGATAAATAAAAATAACCTTTGTCTCATCAATTTTGGTAATTTTTTTATTTTTTGCAAAAAAAAAAAATTGTACGGTACAATACCATAAAAATTTGCATGGTACGAAAAATAAAAAAATAACAAAGGGTTGATATTCCCTCTCTCCATCTACCATTTTTTATTAGTATTTGTTCTTGCAAAAAAATTCTTGGCCTATTTGGAGGGTTATGTTGTTTCTTTGTTGCAGGAGTTTTTTTCTTTGGAATAAAATACATTTTTCAATTTTATGTGGTTTTATGTCCATGTCAACCCTAGTAGCTATTGTAGAAGGGAAATTTTTTTCCTCCCACAAGGGAAGATCCCTTCATTTCGATTTTGGTCGACCTCTTGGCCATTGGAAATACAATTCCCAAGAGGATATTTCACTGTGTGTGGGACTACACAAAAGGGCTTAGATTTATTAGGACACCACCAAGGCATAACATCCTCACCATTGTAAATTTACCTCTATATCTTTGGAAAAAGGCATAGTAGCATTGAACCCTTGGGTGTTTTCTCTTCCAAGTTTTATGCATTCCTCTATGCCCCTTGCATTAGAACCAGTTCCCATATCAACACCCCACCATTCATCTCCATGAACATTGCTAAAGACACACACATGGAGGTGGAATCCAAGAATGGAGTAAGAAATCTTATGTATTTGAGGTTTGTCCATACAAATTCCAACCTCACAAACCAATGCTAAGCAACTAAATCGTAAACCACTTATTTTATCTGGTAAGCAGATCTAATCAACCTCTTCAAAGGCCCTTAAAAATCAGCTTTTCCCTTGTATGCAACTCTTTTTCTTTGATTATTTTGGCACATTTTCTCATCCCTACCCATATAATCTTGCATTCATACACTCACATTGTATCCTTCTTGCAAGTAGTGATCATTATTTTTTGCAAGAAGCAACCTTTGGCATCTAATTGTAGATCTTAGTCCACTAAGTGTTCGAGGAATATATTCTTTAGTGCTAGAAGTTTTGAGTTATGAGTGAAATTTGAGTGGTTGGAGTTGCATCGAGTGGTTTTCCGTCACATGTGACACTAAGACCAAGTCAAAAAATTCATGCATAATGCCACACCTCTTAACCACTAACTGTCTATGTAAAATATTTTGTAAAAAAATATTTGTATTAATTTCTAACAACTAATCACTAGTGTTTATTTAACTTCCAATACATGGTTAGTAATTTTTTTACATTATATGCAAATCATGAGGGAATTATCAAAGTGGTTAGTTGACTATCATCTCATCTCAAAAATTTATAAATGGGGGATTTTTTCATTTTGTGATAACTTGCAAACAAGTAGTTTTTTAAGTGTAAATAGTTGACCAGAAGTTGGTTCCACATCTAAACTTTAACATCAAGACAAGTTCAAGTTGTACTATTTTAATTATATTCTTGGATTCCAAAATCCAACATTGTAAGTGAATTTTGATGGGGCATAACTTTCATCGAAATTATCAAAATTTCATAAACTTTTTTTAACTTCTATTAGAATTTTGAAATAATTTTTTTCTATACATAATTTTAGGCTTAGTTTTTCCAATATTTTTAAAATTGTAAAAATATTCATGAGTTATAAATAGAATATTTTATCATTTTCACTTCACAAACTTGTTAAATTTTCTTGCACATCATTCTAGGGGGCCTAAAATCACTCATAGTCGAATTAAAGGGGTTGTTTTATGTCTCTCTCTATAAAATGGACCTAATTCTAACTCCATTTAAATTCTATGAATGGAAGAAATAAATGGAGATAAATCTCAAGAAACTAGGATCACATTGAGTCACTATGGGTTTGGAACCTGAACCTACTATAGCAGTTGAAAAGTGCAAGTGGTATAATTATAATTATGAAGCCTATGATACATTTTTTATGTATATTTCTCTCAACCTTCTCTTTCACATTGAATCTTCCACAACACCCAATGTTATATGGACAACGTTAGAAAATTTGTTTGGAAAGAAAGATGTAATGAAGGGAAGTCAATTGGAGAATCAACTAATAAGTTTTAATCCACAAGACTTTAACATAATTCAAGAGTTCCTCACTAAATTGAATTTACTAGTGTTTCAAATCAAACAATATGGAATAGAAAATAAAGATGAAAAATTTGTTATAAGTGTCCTATCCAAGTTAGGTCCTAACTATTCACTATTTGTTTCAACTTTTCATGCAACAAAGAATGCTTTTGGCACATGCTACACTATGCCTTCTCTTTCATATTTTTTTACTAATATCATAAAGGAGAAAAAATATTCAAATGGATACCATGAATCCATCAAAGCCACAAGCTCTTGTTGCAACTAAACAAAGGGTTCCAAAATATAAGGGAAAGAAATAAACTAAGTATCAATCTAAGGGATCAAAATCAAAAACTCTATTTGATTCATATAACTCATCAAAATGAAAAAAATCTAAGGAGAATCTCAAAATTACTTATTGTAAGAAACTAGGACATGAAGATCCCTAATATTTTAAAAAGGAAAATAAGGAATTGAGTCACCTTCTCTAAAAGCATCACATTCAGTTTCTTGTTGCATGTGTTGTCATTCATGTCAAAAAAGTGGTTATGTGGAAAGGTGCATGAGATACAATTTGTATGGTGATCAGAGTTATCAAGTGTGTAAGATTCTAGAGGTGTAGTCTAAGGTGTGATGATCAAAAATATTATGAAGTCAAGGAGATGGTGATGAATTTCATGAGCATACTATACATAGTTGTGCCAAATCTTTTGTTGCTCATGAATAGGCGAAATTTGACAAATGGAAGTATATATTGATATGAAGAAGTTGTGGTTTCTTGTTCTTAATGAAAAGTATTGCATTTTTTTTCTATGGGAGTTTTAATGTTGTACTCTTTGTCTCTTGATGCAAAGCATTGCGTAAGAAATGAAAGAATGTATGTAAAGGTTTCAAGTAGTCTGAGGCATAGGAAGTTGTAATGAAGTAGCTTGGGAGAATCCTTCACATTCCTCCACAATTGAAGATATGATCTTGCATCTTGGAGGATAATTTTATATTTTCTATATGATATATTATTCTAAGTTTCAAGTGTTGAAGAGCACCACAAGTTTGGTTCTCAATGTTCTATCTCTAGACTATGGTTTTTTGGTTTGCAAGAGATATTGGGGTTAGTGTATGTTTTCTTGTGCTACCATAAACTACCATGAAGTTGTGAAAAGAGTGTATGCAAATGGTTTTGAATGTTATATAATGTTTGTAAAGTGATTTTTATGATGTAGTTTAGTCTCTTTGGAACTGTAATGCATGCAAGGTTAAGTGCTTGCTAGGCTAACTTGGTATGTTGAGATGTTTGCACCAAATTTTTTGAAGTGTGCACTAGCGTGGAAATGTGTGCTAAGGTAAAATAGGTCTTGATAATCTCTTGGTTTGGACCATATTCGATTCCATCTTACCATAGATTTTTTAGAGCTGACTTGTTGTGGCCATTGTATGAACTTCATATCACACGTTTCATTTTGGTTGACTAAGGAGAAACTTTTTGAAGCTTATGGAGGGTATAAATGAAAGATCAAGTTTATTGCAAAGAGAATTAGAGTATGTGATTATTCAAAGAGGAATCTATGAGTATATGAGTGAGGAAGTATGTTGGAAGTAGTGAGCTGAAGGAAATAGATGTTGGGATATGGTGGTGTACACCATTGCATAATTTGATATATTAAATGTTGTAATTAAATAATTATTTAGTTGTGATGCACCTAGGTGGTGTGGTTAATCACACTAGGTAATTATTTGGGGACCACTTTATGTTGTATTGTAACATTGTATTATTATTTAATGTGTGGGAGACATATGATAATAATTAAATATTGGGGAAATATTAAATAAAGTGAACTTAGTACCCAATATTAAATAAGGGATTAGTGGTTTGTGTTCACATGGTTTTCTGGTACATGGTTTTATCTTACCACTTGGTTGTATTTGTGTGAGCTTGATTCTATAAAAGCAAGCATAGGTTTAGTGGTTAAAGTTGGCTAGGTGAGTGGGCTATCATT